>KN042422.1:1969387-2068141 GCA_000739165.1 Podila verticillata NRRL 6337
AGACAGAGAGAGAGAGAGAGAGAGCGATAAAGAGAAGTGAGCACACAGACACAGACACAGACACAGACACACACAGACACAGACACCCTAATATTGAGGTTGAGAGGTATTTTAGTGGAGTCAAGAGGGCGGGTCGCGAGTGGAGTGGAGTGGAGTGGAGTGGAGCGCGAGCTTGTTCATCTGTTTACTTTGCCAGAGCTACCCGAGTACTACTCACCGCCGTCACCCTCACCCTCGCATTCTCACTCTCCCTGTCGCCGTCACGGAACAGGGCCCAGAACACGAACGCATCCTCACTCATTTCACACCTTGCCTCGTGGCAATTGACATCGGCCTGGCGTCTCTTCTTGCTTCCCAGGACACATGGCCAAGGTTCATGCCTGTGCTTGTCCACCACCACAGGCCACCCACTACATTACATGTAGTGTAGGCTATACGCACCAATGCCAATTGAACCCCAAGCAAGGCGCCTTGCCCTTCAATGTCCTCATTTCTTCTTTCTTTCCTTCCTTCTTTCCTTCCTTCCCTTCCTTCCTTCTGTTCCACCAACCTGCAGTTTGTTTGTGCTGACCTGATATGTGGTGTGAACGTTGGAACGGCCGTTTTTCTTACTAAACTGTTGGATATATAGCTCAATCCTCGTATCCTCTCACTAAGAGACTCAGCTCTCTCCTCCGCTCCCTCTTTCCCATTGCTCTCTCTGCCATTCATTCTCTCTACTCTACTCTTACTCGCTACTCATACTCATCTCATACCCATATTCATACTCATACTCCTCATACTCTTGCTTGGCTGTTTATGGAGACAACACACTCTGGGGAAACCGTTGTCTGCAGGAACCAACCAACCAGCACGCTCCAATCGATATCGCCAATCCCTGCCTGTGTTACCATCGTCCACTTTTTCTTCTGCTCAGGCACACCAAACCTTTTTTTTTGTCCCACACAGCACACGTGTGGCTTAGGCAAAGGCAATTAATTGCCGTCTTTGGAATGATCCTCTTACCATTTCGAACTCCATTCCATTCATTCCCCAAAACCATGGAGGCACGTCTTCTGCAGAGATTCACAAGGGCCAGACTCAGCTCCTTACCTTGCTCCTGCCTTCGATCATCATCACTATCAACCACCTCATGGATGCCCTCGAGAAGAAACCACACGTCCACTCCTACAAAAAAGAGACCCCTGATCGCCCTAGGGATCGAGACCTCCTGTGACGACACCTGCGCCGCCATCGTCACTTCTGACCGCCAGATCCTCTCCGAGGTCCTGCGCACGCAACACCACCTGCACGAGCCCATGGGCGGCATTGTCCCCAAACTCGCGCACCACGCTCACATGCGCAACTTGCCCGAGGTTGTCCGGGAAGCGATTCAGAAGGCTGGCCTGGGCGACGATCTCTCAAAGATTGACATCGTGGCTGTCACTCGTGGGCCTGGCCTGGCTCATTGTCTGGGCGTCGGACTCAATGCGGCAAAGACCTTGGCGGCAGCACTCAACAAACCATTAATCGGTGTCCACCACATGGAAGCACATGCCCTGACAGCTCGACTTACAACAGCAGATCCAGATGCTCAACACCACTCGGAACCACAGATCACGGAAACAGGAGCTGTAAACTATGTACCCGTGGGGTCAGACCCGTATCCCTCATTTCCGTTCTTGACTCTCCTTGTCTCTGGAGGCCACACATTGCTTCTCGTTGCACATTCCGTGGATCGGTATACTACCCTGGCAACCACAGTGGACGACTCGATTGGCGAGGCATTTGACAAGACAGCACGCGAGCTCGACATTCCTTGGCTTCCCGGTCGTGCAGGAGGACCTGGTGCCAGTCTGGAAGCATACGCCAAGGGTTCCAAATCACCGACCAGGTACCTCAGTCAGCTGCCCATCCCCATGAGCCTGCGGGCCACTAAGCGGGAAATGAAATTCAGTTTTTCGGGACTCAAGAGTGCGGTCACTCGTGCAGTTGAAAAGGAAAAGAAAGCAGGACAAGGGATCATGGACGACGACAAGAGAATGGATCTGGCGGCTGGATTCCAGCATTGTGCCATCACGCACCTGTGCCAAAAGGTGGAACAGGGACTGCGCGACTGTCGGGAGCAAGGGATCCACATCTCGAGTCTTGTCATCAGTGGAGGCGTCGGACGAAATGCTACGCTTCGCCAAAAAATGGAGGAGGTCTGCGCTAACTATGAGGAGACACAAACAAAGGCTAAAGGTTCAGAAGGCACGACCAAGAGGGTCAGAGTGATCTGTCCACCACCCAAGCTGTGCACAGACAATGCCGTGATGATTGCGTGGACTGGCTTGGAACGATACCAGAAGGGGCTCATCGATCGCTACGACATAGATATCGCGCCCAAATGGCCTCTGGACATGCTGGGCACGGGGGTTGTTCCTGAATAAATTTTGACTTCACCCTTAATTGGATAATTTGAGCCAACCGTTGCCCATCGCGTCGCATCAAAAAAAAAGCGCTGTCCTTCGAAGCATCTCATCAATTCATCCATTCTCACCCCTCTCTTTCGTCCTCCCCATCACCCACACTCACACACACCATGCGAGGACTCTCCAGGACCACCCTGTTCTCTGTGGCAGCCATGCTGGGCTTGGCACTCATGGCCATCCCCTCTTCATTCTCATCATCTGGTATGGTATCAGCCCAGCCAGCAGGCGACGCTCTCCTTGCCAAAAAGGTGGCTCGTCTGAGCGCCAAGGCGTCTGCCAACAAGGGCATCATCAACCTCGACTCGAGCGCCTTTGAGGACGTCATGTCCAAGCCCCGCAACTACTCGGTCGTTGTGCTCTTCACTGCCATTGGCTCCGAGTTTAACTGTGTGCCCTGTCTGTAAGCCAAGAAAGCTTCATTGTTCTTATATCGACGATGCTATCGACGGCGGCATTGTGTTTTTTTTCTCAACAAAAAGTATTTACATTTCTCCTACGAAACTGCATAATAGTAACTTTGATCCCGAGTACAAGTTGGTAGCGAGCGGCTGGTCCAAGCTCGCTGACAAGTCGCAGTTGTACTTTAGTGTTCTCGATTTCAAGGCTGGCCAGGAAATCTTCCAAAAGATGGGCATGAACAGCGCTCCCTCGGTCTTGTACTTCCCCGCCACTGCTTCTCAATCCACCCAGGACCGCTACGACTTTGGCAGACTGTAAGAAGACACCATATCGGAAACCAAGAAGCACTACTGCTCTGTTTGCATGGAAAGCGAGTTAACACGATTTTTTTCTTAATTTTTTTCTCATATTGGATAGTGGATTCCAGGCTGAGCCCTTTGCCAACTGGTTGAATGCCCGAGCTGGTACCTCGATCAAGGTCCAGCGCCCCATCGACTGGATGAATCTGGCTCTTAAGGTCCTTGGAGTACTCTCCTGCTGCTTCACTGGATACCAGGTCTACTCCAAGGCTGGCAAGATTCTCGGCAGCAAATACATATGGTCGGCTGTCTCTATGGTATGCGTGTTCCCCCCCCCCCTGATCATGGCAATATGGGTTGCTCGATACCTTTGGATTGAACGAAGACTAACCCTCTCACATTCCTCTTTCCTCGTCTCTTATCAGTTTACCATTTTCGTCATGATCTCTGGACACATGTGGAACCAAATCCGCAACCCCCCTTACACTGTCCCTGGTCGCGACGGACGTCCAGGATTCATTGCACAGGGATTCCAGAACCAGTTCGGATTGGAGTCGCAGATCGTTGCTGTTCTCTGTAAGAAAACAAAGAAGAAAAATACGCACACTCGGGGGAACATTAGAGGACATAGCATGGTCGGACAAAAAACTAACGTCAAATACTTCCCCCTCTTTAGACGCCCTTTATTTGCGGATCCGCCATTGTGCTGATCAGTGTTGTTCCCAAGATCGAGAACCCTACCCAGCAGCGTCTGGTGGTCTGGGTCGCCATGGGCTTCTTTGGTTTCTTCTTCAGCGTCCTGATCAAGGTCTTCCAGGTCAAGAACCCTGGCTACCCCTTCACTCTTTTGTTCAAGTAGTTTTCGGAAGAAATAACCTCAAGAATATAAACGATAGACGAATTTGTTATCGATGATGATGATGAAAAAATGCATTGTGTTGTACAGTCTATTCTTGAGTAAATATTTTGTTTTCTTCAGGGCTAGCGTCTACGATCCTGCCCACGTTTGGTCACATCTCGATCCAGCTCCTTGATTCGTCGTGGCCCCACGTAGAAGCCCTTCTCCTGCGGGTGCTCGCCCTTCCACTTGATGGACGTGTTGCGGAGCGATTTCTGGTACCGTGCCTGACGCTTCTCGTTCGCCGCAAAGAGATCGTCCTCGTCCTTGTCCTCGTCCTTGTCCTCGTCTTCGCCCTTGATACGAGACGATGATGATGATGACGACGAGCCAGAGAGATCCTTGCCCTGGCAGAGGCGCAGAACCAGTTTCCGGGCAGCTTCGTCCTCCATCTCCCAGGTCTTGGTGTACACGACAGGAAAGTCCTTCAGCTTTGGGTAAATGGGCAAGACGTGTTCGTCCTGGATGGGGCTCAGGAAGGACAACGATGAGGCTTTGGTGTCGTGTTCAGTGGTAGTAGAGAGCGCAGTCGGATGTGTGGATGGTGGTGTTGAGGATGCAATGTCTGCAAGCAGACGGGTATTTGTGGGTGTCGCAGCAATGGATAACTCTTCCAAAAGTGCGATAGATTCGTCCAGATGGTTGGTTCTAGAAGTATGGGTACCGAAAATTCGAGAGCAAATGTTAAAGACAAAACACCTTCCTCAACATCACTTCATGAGATAGACAAAAAACAAAAAGGGAAAGCGTACCGAGCCAAAAGGTTGATCATTCGGCGGTAACATTGATAGTCAGCCTGACGGGCTCTCTTCTCTGTCAGCTTGCCTGTGCTTTTGCGCCAGTCTCTCCAGTCTCTGAAAACCTCTGTTCCAAGGTCCACGTCCTTCCAGTTGTAACATCCCTCCAACATGGTCGAGTACGTCCAGCTGTCCCGCTTGCGCTGAAAGTGACTGAAGTAGTGCCTGTAGATCTCGGTGGACTTTTCAATGTCGTGGTGGCGGACGTACATGGCCAGGTAAGCGTTCAGCAGGCGCGTTCGGATGGGTGATTGGCGGGAGGACTTTGGAAGAGATGAGAGTGCTGATGTGATAGGATCTTTAGTAGCGACTTGGTTATCCTGTCCCAAAGTCTGCTCTGTTGTATCCTCCAGTAACTTTTCCTGCGAAACCTCTGTTATGGGAAATTGATCCGCAGACCTCTTGGTGAACCAGTTAAAGACGCTCTCTCCCTCGGCAAGGGCCTCTTGCTCGTTCTTTGGTGGACGTTCCGGCAACAAAAAGTAAGGTGATGCGACAGCCATGGCGGTAGAGGAAGCCGAGGAAACTGAGGGTTCCATAGAGGGTTTGCTAGCCTCTGTTGGATTGCGCTGGCGGTACTTCAGGTTCCTCAGATGGACGTCCGTGTCCTTCCACTCGGTGATGCACCACAGAAAGTTGGTGACGGTGACTCCATCCGATTGCAGCTTTCCTTCGTGATCCAACTGGACAACCTTTTGAAAGACTCTCCGAGCAGTCAACAGATCTTGGCGCTTGGAGCACGCAAACAGGAGGGTGTTGTAGGTCAAAACGTCGGGCTCGAATCCGTAGACGTTCTGCATCTCGTTCAGCAGTGCGAATGCAGTAGCAAAGTATTCGGGCCGCATGGCACAGGCGTGAATCAGTGAGTTGAAGGTGGCGTCCGTGGGTTGAAGTCTGCGGTTGGGGTATGTTTTGAAGATATCCAATGCCCGCTCGACTTGATCTGTTTTGGCGCATGCGTGGATCATCAAACTGTAAGTGCTCTCCACTGGGGTTGCGCCGCTGTGCTGCATCTGGTCAAACACTTTCCATCCGAGATCGTATTCTCCGGCTCTCAAGCAGCCCTTGACCAAGTTGGTGAAGACTTCGACGTCGGGGTTGTGGTGTTCCTTCAATGCTTCAAAGACCTTGAAGGCGCTGGTGATATCTCTCCGCTTGACGTGAATCTTCATCAATGAGTTGTAGGATGAAATCGATGGAACCAAACCGCCTAGAAGTAATAAAAAATGAATGATCAACTGGGTTAGTCAAAGAAAATCCAGCATAAGATGATGTTCTCACACTCAACAAAAGTCCAACTTACTTTTGAGAATAAGTTCAATGGTGTCTTGCGCCTTCTTCAGTTCCCCAGCATTGGCGTACGCCTCGATGAGGTGGCCAAATGTATCGATGTTGGGCTGCACGCCGACTTCCTCCATCAATTTTATGGTCTCTTCTGCGTTCCTTGCGTTTCCTTCGAGAGCATTGACATAAATAAGTTGATTCCACTTGTCCACTCCAACATTTTGGATCCGCTCGAGGGCAAGTGCGTTGGCGTCCTTGTCGTTAGTCGCCAAAGAGTCCTTGTTCTCAGAGGTTGTTGCAGCTAGTTCCTGGGCCGAGGGCAGTCCGGACTGGAGTTGTTTGAGGGTGTCGCCTCTTGTTCCTCGGGTATCCAGGAACGTAAGTTTCAGATCTTCCAGGAACGTTTCTGGGAGAAACGACTGTTTGGAAAGACCACTGCCGATGCCCGGTTTTGATGCTGACGAAGACGATAACGAGGATGAAGGAGCCATTGGGGATGAAATGGACTTGTACACAGAATGAGCAGCCTCTGTCCTTGATTTAGACTCTCGGATCGACTCTTCGTACGCCTTCTTTGCAGCAGCCTTCCGTTCCTGCTCTGCGATCGTTTTCTCCAGCTGACGAATCTCTCGTTCCAGTTCGCTGGCCTCTACTTGGATCTTTGTGTTTGTTCTAAGATAGGGGCGAGAAGACAGCAAAAGGATGAGTATAGTGTGCCGGATTGAAACCAATTCTGTTCAAGATCGTGTCCCCTTTGTGTATTTCATTGTGATCTATCTTTACTTGCGAGAGTAGGAGCGGGCAAGGCTTTGTGTGGTCGTGGAGGGTGTGCCTAGTCTGCAACCGAGAAGAGAAGCCGAGGACAGCGTCCTCCTGCTGAGAACTGCTGACAACTGGCTCATGGTGACGAGTGTTCTTCGGGGGAGTGTCAAGGAGGAATGTGAGGGAGTGTTGGTGGGGAAGGAATGGAGAAGAAAAACAAGGGTCGCCTGAGGGAACGGTGCATATGCCCAAAAAGGGAAGCGAGGAACGAGAACAACACAAACAGTTGCAGCAGTCACGGGGACTGCTTTGCAGCTTCATGCACATTTCCTCGTTCCCCCAACGTTTGAAACCCCTCCGTCCTCCAAAAAAGGTTTTTGCGGGTGATCGATGCGCACTCGCAGCCCTTTGAATCGAGGTGGTGTTGGCGAAGTAAGCTTGAAGAGGGGGCGAAAGAGCAACGTCGAAGGCCCCTCTCCACTTTCTGTGTCTGTCTTGTTTTGCCTTGTCTTGTCTTGTCTTGCCTTGTCTTGTCTTATCTTCGTCTTGTCTTCGTCTTGTCTTCGTCTTGTCTTCGTCTTGTCTTCGTCTTGTCTTCATCTTGTCTTGCCCTCTCTTCTTTTTTTTTACCTCTCTTCTCCTCACTTTCTTCCTCCAAACTTTGTTCACCCCGCCTTCCTTGGACGTTTCCTTCCTTCTCCAACAACTGGCAACTTTACGATTTCTTCATACCATACACATCCATCGTCTCTTTTGATCAACAGTTACAAACACCCCCCTCCTCCTCCCCGCAATACTTTAACCACCAGTCAACCACACCACACACACCACACACACCACCACACCTGCATATCCACGCACAGCACACTCGCAGGACATACACACAAACACACACGCCTTCACATCATTTAACTTGCATACCTATTTCTTACACCCCAACATTCGTCTCTCCAACAAACCCCTCATTCCTCAACACACCTCCCCCGAGCACACTCCTCTCGCACACACTGTGTCAAAAAGAAAACACAGAAACAAATATTATTCCGGCCCAGCCGTGTCCAATCCATTCGCCTCGCATCCCTCCAATTCTCCTATTCCCCCGAACAATCTAGATCTACCCTCCCCAACTCCAGCCACTTCCAGCCCTGTGTCCAACCCCATGTCCAATCCTGGCTCCCGAAAAAGGCTGTTCTCCGAGAGTGACAAGCAGTGCCACACCTCCATCAATATTGCGCCTTACATCTCCAAGTACAGTAGACCTCCCTTTCCTCCCTCCCTCCCTCCCTCCCTCAGTCAGTCAGTTCCATCGCCATGAACGTCCTTTGCCTCCTTTGCCTCCACGCATGAATGATCTCAACGCATGCATTTCTCGCCTTGTTTTGTTATGCACCTACTTCCTCCGAAGGAGGAGAGAGGGAGAGGAGCCTGTCTCCATTTTGTTCCATTTTCCAGCTCTCAGATCCGACTGACATCCCCTACTTGATGCATAAATGCCAATCTCGATAGGTTTGTCCGAAGTCTACATCAGGAGCATGACTACCCGATCCAAACACCCTTCATCTTCAAGCAGTTTGGTGCAGTCCTCATGGTCGACATTGTGGGCTTCAGCCAGGTGAGTTTAGAAGAAGAACGCATTGACCATTGCTTGACGTAAGTGTTCAATTCTGACTCCGCGTCTCTCTCTCTCCCCTCCTTCGCTCTTTCTCATGTGCTCGTGCTCGTGTGCGTGCTCGTGCTTTTGACCACATTCCACAGATGACAAGCATTGCCTCGTCCAAGGGCGATGTCGGTGCCGAGATGCTTGCCTCGCAGATTGGCAGCTACTTTGATCTTGCGATCCGCATCATCGAGTACCACGGTGGAGACGTTGTCAAGGTCAGCCCATGTCTCACTTCACAATGCGAGCTTATTATTATTTGCTACAAATGACGACACGAACTCACCTTTGTGTTTGTTTGTTTGTTTTACTTGTCCTTTTGTTTGTTACCCGAATTTGGCCTGCTTGCTGTCATTTTCTACCCTTCTGGACATCAGTTCCTTGGAGATGCTCTATTGGTGGTCTTCCAATCCGACCCAGACCCAGAGATGACAATCTCCTCAAGGAGCCCCGCATCTCCTGCCGCTGATGAAGACCCTGCCGTCGTACTGAAACGTCACAAACTGTTGGTTCGCAAGGCTGTCGAGTGCGGATTGGAATTGCTGGCCCGGCTTTCGAACTACAGGATCTACCTCAGTGAGCGAGAATTTTCCAGAAAACTTGCAGGGTCAGGAGGTGCGACAAATCCGGATGACCTTTTAATCGGGAACAACAATATGATGGACGAAGGAATGCAGATCGCTCCGGGATTGCAGTCCAGAGGCACCGGAGAGGGGGCTGAAGCTGGAGCTGGACCATCTGGAATCGGACCGACTAACAACAGTCCGCGATTTTCCATGACTTTGAACGGAGAGGTCAACGACGTCTTCTGGACCGATGTCTGTGCAGACTCAAATGCAATGAATGCCGTCTACTGCACATGGCCAACACAACTCACTCCTATTACCTCCGACAGCACCACCAGCAACACTACCAACACTATCTCCAACAGCTCCAACACAACCTTCCACACACGCTCTCATCATCACGCCTCCATCAGCAGTGTAGCATCGGAACCAATCTTTCTTCACTCTGACCACGAGTCCATCCACGCGCCAAATAGTCAAGGAAGCCCCAGATCGCAAACTCCTTCCCGACGAGCCTCCATCGCCAACACGACACCGGAGCTCCACCCACACTCCAAATTCGGAACTCGTTCGCCCAGAATATCAATCAGTGGCCAGGGAGCTCACGGCGAACCCGGACTTGGACCAGGGGGAGTTGCAGGCTTTCGGAAACGAGAAGGATCTGTCAACTCTACACACAGTCGACCAAGTTCAACATCTTCGACCAAAACCAACCGTGCGGGAGCCTTCTTTGCTAACGCCAAGCAGCTCTTCAACCATACGCCTCAAAGCGATCGCCAGGGCATGGCCCCAGACGAGTCTTCCGATGACGCGCAAGATTTGCAGCTTCACATGGCGCTATCTGCAGGCGATATATGTAAGTTGTATAGAGTATTGATGTCAATGACCATAAAATTGCTTACTCACCGCGTACTTTTGGTTGCAGCAAACATCATTATCGGTGATGTTGGCGGTGAGAACGGCTTGGATAATCTGTTGGTACAGGAGACCGGAAGACTGGAATATGCTGTCTGCAGTGACAACATGGCGACGCTAGAGGACGCATTGAATATGGCCCGTGCGGGTGAAGTCACAGTCACAAAGAATGCCTGGAAATATGTCAACGCTGACGCCTATCCGTGGAGCGAGCCTCGCAGGAACTGCTACATTCTCAAAAGCATTCAGGGACCACTGATCAACACACCGCTTCTTCGGCGAGTCCGCAATGACAAACTCTATAGCGCACCTGTCGAAAGTAATCCACACTACTACAAGTAGGTTGATTTTGATGGAAATTCTATCTTCGGTGTTGTTTCTTTAAGCCCTCCCCCCCAAAAAAAAAAAAAAAAAAAAAAAAAAAAAAAAAACACAACCTTATACGCTCGCTTCATTTGTTCACTATGATACAGGTACATCAACAAATCCGCGATCCATCGACTCATCCTATACCCAGATAATTCTTTCCCGGCCCAATTTCGAAATGTAACCATCCTGTTTATCAGTCTTGGCGAAGTCAAACCGTGGACAGACGACGGCTTGGCACTCTGTCAGAAAGCCATATCAATTGTGCATCGGGTGACATCGACTTACGAAGGTGGGAAAATATCAAGCTCTTGGAAGACGCATATTCTCGACTACAGCTGCTTGTGCGACTCACAGGCATTTTTGATATTTTAGGATTTATCCAACAATTTGCCATTGACGACAAGGGCGCTACTCTGCTCTGTGCCTTCGGCCTTCCATCTCCACGATCTCACGAACAAGAAGCTGTCTTCGCCGCCAAGGCTGCTTGGGTAATCAGAACAAGATTTCTGGAGAACGACATCCAAGGCTTCAAAATTTCTCTTGCAACTGGTGTCATTTTTACGTCTACGATTGGAAACGAGTTCCGGCGAGACCCTGCCATTGAGGGTGATACGATTGTCATTGCTGTTCGAATCCTCAAGCTCGACTACGCCAAGGACTCGATTGTATGCGATGAGGCCACCATGTCTGCCTGCACCTCAGACGACAGCGACCTGTGCGTATTCGAAGACAGAGGAGAGGAATATGTCAAGGGCAAGGTTCACCCTCTGCGCATCTTCCGCCTGATCCATTTCGGTGCAAAGAAACAAACGCGGCGACCCTTTGACGCCTCAGTAGATGAGACGATTGGATACGGTCCCGAGCGCGAGAAGGTTGTCCAGTTCATTGACACTTGGTCCAAGCATCCCGACAGGAACATTATTCTGGTATCAGGGCCTCGAGGGTCTGGCAAGAGCATATTCTACCAGCGAATTGTCCATATAGCAGACAATAGCGAGTTTCAAATCTGCTCAGCCGCTTCCGTCGAGGTTGAGAAGAACACCGAGTATTACCCCTGTAAGTTTCTTTTGCTGGGCATATTCGATATTATGCGCAAGGCCGACATACCATTCATTGGCCACTGTTATCCGGCCATTCCAACAATATCTCCGCTCCCAGAGGCTTTCAGTCTCGATCATGAGGTGCCCGTTCCTCCCAAGGCGGATGGTTATGATGATGATGAGAGACGACCAGCCAGTCTTGCCCCCTCTGGGAGCGTTCATTCAGAGAGTCACAGATCGAGTCCGTTTCCGCCAATGTCCCCGATCGCAGAGGATTCCGATGGTCTTACTCCTCTCACGTCAGGAACCCATGGACAAGTGCATAGCGGCCGCGACCGACGGAGATCGAGCGCATTTTCCGCAGACATGGCCGTCAGTCCAACCATCAGCCAGTACGAGGAGCCATCCGCGCGCACATCGACCAACATGACGAAGCTGGAGGCGTTTATTAACATTTGTCTGTGCAAGATGGGAAGCAACGACGGATCGCTAGTCCCTGCCCTCCATGATATCATCGCCAATATTTCGTCGGACAATTGCCAACCGCTGGCCAACCACCAGGACGATAAAATCTTTACCGACTTTATTGTCAATGTTTTGAACTATGCAAGCAAGTTTTCCAAGATAATTGTCATGCTTGAGGATATTCAATGTAAGTTCCCTTCCTCTCCCTTTCGTGTTAGTATACTTGAGGATGGCTTAGCTAATAGTCCTATTCGTTTGCGTTGGTTGTTTTAGGGTGCGACTCCAAGTCTCTGGATGTTTTTCAATCGATCCACGAACGATGCCCTGCAGTGCTTGTCGTCCTGTTCTCGCGTCCTTTGAGGGATTACGGAGGTAACACCCTGAGCTGGATCACGAGCAGCCACAATCACCTTGATATATGCCTTGAGGGTCTCAAGCGACGTGAAATCGAGCAGGCTCTCCTTCGTACCTTTAAAGCAAACGGCGTAACATCTATCAGTCCAGAGGTCATCGAACTGGTCCAGGACCGGACAGGAGGCAACCCCAAATTTGTCAAGAACATGGCCAACATGCTCAAGGAGTTCTGTCATGTCAACATTGTCGATGGTGAGCTGTTGACAACGGGCCAAGACAGCAATGTGGCAGAGACGACCGCCAGGTCCATTGAGGAAACACTCGTCAAGCAGGACCGGAAAAAGACGACATTGATGCAGTATGATCGCCTAGGACCCAAATTCCAAGAGTTTCTCAAGATCGCTAGCTGTCTCAGCGAGCGGTTTTCTCTTGCCGAGGTAGGCGCTATTCGACCCATAGAATCGCTACTGGGAGTTCCCGAGCCTGGGAGAACATATGCTCAGGTCATCTGCGACTTGGACACATACAGGTTCCTCTGCATGGCCACCGATCAACAGACCAACATTCAATTCTCGTATAATGCTGTCCTGCAGACTATTTTTACCTTTGGATCTGCTTCGACTGCCAGGGACATTTACGACAGTATCCCGTACGAGGAGCGTGTAGGATACCACTTGCGAATGGGACAGTTTTACGAATCATTCTTGGCGCAAGAGTCTGATGATATGACGACCTCGACCATGAACTGCCAGGACCTTCTTCCTCAAATCACTCGGCACTACCTCAAGACCGATCATACGGAAAAGAAGCTCAAGTACCTCAAGGCGCTGGCAGAGTTCAACCTCAAAAGCAACATGCTGACTGACACGACTCAAAACATCAACGAGATCATCAACATCCTGGACACGGAGCGAGGCGCACGCGAGATACTCAGCAAGGAGGACTTGGCGGACATCTACGCCATGAAGGGCGAGAGCCTTGCAAAGCGCATGAGAATCGAAGAGGCTGAACCAGCGTTGATGGTCAGTCTGCAGCAGTACGGCATCTTCTGGCCTACCACCAAGCGGCAGTGGACAACCGAGCTGTGGAAGAAAAAAATCGGCTTTTTGTTCCATTATCACCTTGGCGCCATGCCAATACGCAGTCACCACTCTAGTCACGACACCATCACGGATGCATATGACTACCAACAGAGTATCAGTCCGTTTGACGAGGCACCAGCTTTCCCGCCCCCACCTACATCGCATGTCAAATCGAAGCTCGATCTCAAAACCCAGGTTCGGTTGCGGAGAATCATTCGAGTGTTTTCTTGCCTCCAGAATATTTATTTTTGGAGGACCCACCCTGATGCCGCCATGTTGTCGTGCTACTATACGCTGTACTTTTTAAGGCAACTCGGGGTTCCCTCTGGAGACCAGACCGCATCCCTCGGCAGAGTCGCGATCCTGCTCTACTTCCAAGGCAAGAAGCGCAAATGCGAGTTGTACATGAAGGAGGCTCTGCGGGCCAACAAGGCAGGCCAAACAACTGATGGGATGCTTCCGGCCATGCAGGCCTTTGTGGAATACTCCGAAGGCCACCGGGACGAGGCCCACCAGCTCCTCAACATTGCAATCAATGAGTCCAAGACGTTCGGCGTGGTCAGCTGCCTGGCGTCGTTTTACCGCGCCGTGACAACTAAGTGTGCCTATCGCATGTGGGAAGGTGCTCTGAGCACGCATCCAGAGGATGGCCAGCTTCTCCGAACACTGTCCGCTGTTGCAATTCAGAACGGTGATACAGAAGGAGAGGCCCTGTTTGCGATTCCAACCTTGGCTAACCTGCTCATCCAGGACCGGTACCGGGAAGCGGAGAGCTGGGTCATGTTGATTGAGAAGCACATTATGCCAAAGGCGACCCAGACCAACCTTCTGATGGTGCAGGCGATGCTGACGTACTACTACGTCAAGATAGGGAACTTTGCCAAGATGCGGATCTTTCTCCAGCTCTGGATCGAGAGGATCCCCGAACAAGGGTATGGAGCACACCCATTCCCGCTGATGAGCTGCCAGTTTGTGATCATGGCCATCTACGATCTACATGAGACGACGCGGCGTCAGGCGCGGCGAGGATCCGTCAGCCCAAGAAGCAGCATCAACGTGACCAATTTTTCCATCAGTAGCAGGGCTTCGACTCTTTCCTCGATGCCGTCTGTCGCTACTGAAACCGATCCACTGAATCCTATTTTACTGGATAAGGCGCTGGGGCATGTCATCCAGTACCTCAAGATCGAACCGTTCCATGCCATCGCCTCTACGTTCAATTGGCTTGCAGAAGCGTTGCGATGTTTTCTGTCGCCCAATAAGGAAAAAGAAGGGATCCAGAAGCTGGTACAAGGCTATCGCGAATGCTCGGCATGGATCGAGGGCGTGAACTTTGTGAACGCATACTACCTGACGCAGCTGGGGCGTCACACGGAGGGCGAGACGAAGGATGGGTACTACAAGAAGGCGCACCAGTTGTTTGTGATCATGTCCATGGATCCGCAGAATTGGCTCGCAGACCCGACCTCCAAGTTCTTGCCACTGGTGGACAAAGGGCTTGACAAGATGTTGACGGATTTACCCTGTCCTATCACGACAAGCGATCCGATGAAGGAATAATTGACCGAATATAAATTGAATATGCCGGACCTATTCGATTCGAGTGATAAATTGAAATCTGCGTGTGTGGCGGGCGCATCCAGAACTGTCCTGACATGGCCATGAATATATTCCTTCAAGTCGAAGAGATGCGTTTGCTGTTTGAAAATTCTTTGCTCCTTTTTTTTCTTCCTTCTCTTCGTCTTCTTCACAATCTCATCCCAGACTCATATGTCCTTCTCCAAGAGTGTCCTTGCCATCCTGCGGCTCCTCATCGCAGCTTTTGCGTTCGCCAGCTGCTACTCGATCTTTTCCGACAACAGTGGCCAGGAAGAGACGTACCTCAGCTTTGTGCTTCCTCGATACTTTAGCGTCCTCACTCTCGCCATCTACTTTTGCGTCCTCTTCAGCACAAAAAACGTAGCGCGCTCGACAAAGAACCGTGCCACGCTCACGGCCGTGATGGCGGTGGTGTGGGTTGTGCTGGATATGCATGGGATTTGGACGACACTGTGGTGCAGATACTGTCACCACTATATCTCGGACCCGATGCAGGTGCTGCCAACCTCGATCATGGTGCTGGTCGAGTCGCTGTGGACGTTTCGCTCGGCTAAGCGACGGATGCGGGAGGAGGCGAGAAGCGAGCTTCTGGCAGAGATGCAGGGCAGAGGAGCGCAGGTGCATGTATTGATTCCGGTGCACGACTATCAGATGGAGTCAATATACTCGCCCACGGGTGAGGACCCATGTCTGGCCATTGCGGCGCCGGCGTACACTCGGCATCCGAGGCACTCAACTGATCTCGAGTCGCCCTGTCCACCAAGTCGGCCAGTCGTTGAGGGAGGAGAAATTTCAGATCCCCCACCATCCTATTCCCGCCAAGTCTGAAAAAAAAATTAAATTTTTTGAGTGCGGTGACTGCTTTTGATTTTTTTTTTTTTTTTTTTGTGCACAACAAAACACTTCGCCCCCCTCCTCGCAGCATCGAACCTTTGTCACCTCACCCATCACAACTGCATTATTCCCTTTCTTCATCCACACATATACCTCTCACACACTCACATATATATCATGGTCCTGACACGAAACCGGAGCAAGGCCGTGGCCATCAACCCGGAATTATCTATGGAGCTCCCCGTGCCCACAAGGGCCCGCCGCACATCCAGACCGTCCAAGGCCTCATTAGCCGCAGTCGTTGTGAAGGACATGCACATCGACACTGACACGGCCGAGAACTCGTCCGTCACCCCAGAGAGCGAAAGCAACGCCGAGGACGACCCACAGGAGGAGGAGGAGGAAGCAGAGAGCAACGATAGCCACAGCCACACCCCACAGCTCCAGGAGGACGAGAGCGAGAGCGAGAGCGAGGATAGCGACGACAACAAGGAGGAGGAGAAGGAGGAAGCATCATCACCATCATCATCTGAGGACGAAGACGAGGAAGAAGAGGACTTGAGCCACCTGCTGGTCAAGGCACAAGCATCCCTTAAGCGGAAAGCGATGTTTGAGCAGTCGGAAAAGTCCGAGGACGAGCCCCGGTTCAACTTCCCTAAGCTCCAGACCAAGCTCGACAGCGACAACGTCTACCTGCAGCAGGAGGGCAACCGTGTCAAGGTCAACCTGGGCACGGTTGTGGTTGTTGACAAGAACAGCGCTAGCAAGGTTCCCGGAGGCATTATTGCGGCCCGCAAGGCCAAGTCCGGAGGACCCCTGGAGACCTGCCAGGTCAACATGAATGCCGAGAAGGTCCACGTCAGCAAGAAGCAGAAGCAGGAGGTAGCGTTCGAGGCGATGGCGACAGAGATGGTGGTGTTGCACTCGGTGTTTGAGGTTTTGTCTGCGATACAAAACTGATATTCCCGTGCTCCTTTTGTTATTTTATTTTTGTATCCGCTTTGCGCTATTTTAGGAGAGAGAAAAGACGACAGGAAAAGGATGGTTCGATTTGCCCCAGCAGGTGATGACGCCCGAATTGAAGCGGGATTTGCAGATTCTGAAGCTGCGTAATGTATTGGACCCCAAGCGATTCTACAAGCGCGAGGACAAGAGCAAAGCCAAGTTCCCCAAGTACTTCCAGGTGGGAACGATTGTGCAGGGCAACACCGAATTCTACTCGTCGCGCTTGACCAAGAAGGAGCGGGCGACGACGATCACGGGCGAGGTGATGAAGGACGAGGTTGGACGGGACTACTACAAGCGCAAGTTTGACGAGATCCAGGTCGCGAAGCAGAGTGGCGGCAAGCGGTTCAATAAGAAGGGCAAGGGCAAGCAGAGCAAGAGCTGGCGCGCTGGAAAGTAAAGAAGTTCTTGGCCTAAAAACCTTCGTGTTAGCTTATATCTCTTCACCTACTCATTCATAAACAAACATATCTTATTTTGCATGTAAACCTGTGGCGTTCCATCTTGGCGCATTAGATTCCTAACCTTCTGCAATTTGCTTTCTATTAAACTGGCGTGCATATTTGTTAGTTTGCCGTTTGTTGCAGGGTGCAGGGTGCAGGGTCAATGGCGAAAAACAAATGTCCACGCACAGCCTGAGTACCCTCTTTTCCACAATCATGGGCATCTGCTCTCGATATGTCATTGTCTCGAGATGAACCCACCATCGTACCATTGTCCGATTGGGCGACAATGTGGCCCCTGTTTGCCTATTTGTCTCTTAAAGGGCTTGTTTGGCTTCCTTGCGCAAGAGTTTGGGCTTGTGGCCTGTCGGAAAACCTAGAGTTTCTCAACAAGAAACTTGTTCACGCCCGACACAAAACGCCGGAGTCGCCAAGGTTGCCCAGGATATGGGTGGGTTGTCAACCTGCTAAAAATCTATGTGTGAGACAGCGTTTTCTTGACAGACAGCCCATCTTTGATGAATCAAACTGGACTTGTTTTTTGCTGTTTTTATGTTCACTCCTCGCGTCAGGGTCCAGTCATTGGGCACACACGAGCACTGTGTTAACACTCGATGCTGGCATTGAAAATTGAGAAAATAATAACAAAGGAAACAGCCCAATTGTCCACAACAAAGTGTATAAAAGCGAAAGCAATTGGCGTTTTTTTCTTCTTTTCTTCCTTCACACACACATTGCCTCTCTGTCTCTCTATTCCTCGTAATACCACGTATCCGACTGTACTATACCATACATTCTATGCACTTCACATTCATCTCCACCATGGCCATGATCGCCTTGGCGACCTTGTCCAGTGCACAAAACAATTCGACCACGTGTACAGACTGCGTGTTCACCTCGATCCACAAGGACTCCTCATGCATCAACCTGGACACCGAGATCCAATCCCAGCTCAAGCTGGTCTTTGGCAACAACAATACGATCAACGAGAAGGCTCTCTCGGCCGCAATCAAAAACCCTATAATCAAGACCTGCGTCTGCCACTGGACCGCCACCGCGTTTATGCAAGGCGGCGCGGCCAGCTCTTGTCTCACGGGGGCACCGGTGCTGTGCAGCGCTTCGTCGGTCTCGCTGATACAGGCGGGTATATCGTTGGCGGCTCCGATCCTCGAGTGCGACAATGTGACGACGACGGGTGCGAGTGGAGGAGGAGGTGTGTCTCCCACGCCCACATCTGGTGTGCCAGGAAAGGCGAAAGGGGCAGGTCAGGTTTCTGGAGGAGTCCTTGCAGCTATAGCAGGTCTTGTTGGTGCTCTTGTTACGTAGATGCAAATCTCCTTGTCTTGGATGTTTACGACCCTTACGAAAAGGTATCATAGCATACATGAGGACGAATAATAAAATAATAACACACCGTGACAGTACGTCGAAAATATACCTCATCCAGGGAAAAAAAAGTTTTGGCAAGTTTATTTATAAAAAAGCCGTGAGTGGACTTGGTGATGCTTACTGGCAGCTCCGTCGCATCCTCGTCCTGGGACTGAAATGCTAAAGTACCCGTTGCGGAAGAAACAACGCAGATTTTGAGCCCAATGACCGTTCGACGCCACCAAACCGATCTGTCCCAGTCCGAGTCAACAATGGGTGGAGATGGGCGCAAGTACATCGTCTCTACCCTCACAGTTGATTAAGAGCGAAAGGTGCCAGTAACCAGTTGCCAACAAAGTAACACAGATTCACAAAAAAAAAAACGTGGTGGGGCACCAAAAGAGGTTGGCTCTGTCTGACCTTTGAGAAAAACCTGTCTCAGTCTCACCGTCGAAAAGCGCTTCCTTTTGCCGGAGAATCCCTCTTCACTCCACGCCGCCTTTTTAATTTTATTCCACACCACAGTTTGCCTTTTGTTCTTCGTTGGGTCCTTGGCTCTTCTCACCTCCACATTCTTACAATCTCGAAATCCACACTTCAATTCAACTCCTCCTCGGCATTCACAGTCCATAATCAATCCTCTCATCTCTTGGCATTCACGACAACTCACTCACGACATTCCAACGATTCCACACCTTTGGTCCCACTTATATACCCCAGTCCTCGCACACAATAATTGTTTGTCTCCATCCACACCACATTCGATCAACGAGTAAGTCACTGCTCAAAGCCAAGCACTTCATTTTTGAGAGCCAAAAAAAAAAAAAAAAATGCAAACATTCTATGCAGTGGATGAGAACGTCCATTGAGCCACTACTGCTTTCTTCCTGTCCTACAACAAAGTGGTTGGCTGGGATCACCTCTCTTCCAACAACTGCAAAAAAAAAAGAAGAAAAATGGGGGGGGGGGGCGGCCAAAAGAAAATCAAAGGCCTCGGCGTGCGACCTGCCGAGGGCCTCTCAACAAAGTTTCCTCATGCATGACATCAGAGGGAAATGTTTCTGCGCGTGGCAAATATAGCTGTGAAGCTGTGTGCTCTGTGTGTTTCGCAGAGATGGGCGCACCCTCCAGATTGCCTGAGAACGAAAAACGAGGCCATGTTTGCTAGTTGTCGAACGTTGTGTTGGACGCAAAGCTACACAAAATGGGGGAGAAGGGGTTCACGTGTCACTACACCCACACCCACGCACAGTCATTCGATCTTTAGTGGTGCGTAACACACAAACAAACGCCACTGGACTAACGCAATCGAGGCTAGCAGGAGAGTGGCGATCCAGAGAAGAATGCGGAATGAAGACTAAGCCGGGTATTCCTTTTATCTTTTGATAGGAACTAAGAACGGACAGTCTACCTTTCCACAACAAGAATGATAGCTTGCTGAGCTGTCCAGAGACTTTCCTATTTAATTCGGGCACATCATGGAGGACAGGGCATCTTTGGACCGAAAGCAGGACGAGCTGCTGTCTGACCATCTCTCCAGCGTGGGTGGATATACCCTCGCACCCTCGCCTTCCCAGTCACGAATGAGCCAGCGACAGTACGACCAACGGATTCACCAGCAACAACTACCACCACAACAGCAACAGCAACAGCAACAACACCTACAACAGCACGTACCACAACAGGCTCATCAGGCACACCAGGCCCATCAAGCACACCAGGAAGCTGTGGCTCAGCAACTACAGCAGCAGAGACCTCTGAATGGATCGTACACGGGACTGCAACCCCGCCTCAGCATGAGGCTTCCTGGCCCATTGCCTAATGGGCCAATCTATCAGGGTTACATCCCTGGGCGCCCCACACCAGGCATCGCAACATCGCAGCCACTTGTCGGACGGTCTCCAGTCATGAGATCCAACAGCTTGTATGCAAACCACTTGACAGGTGTGCCAAGGTACCAACCTTCTCCCCAGCGACAGCTCATCGAACAGAACCCGGACCTTCAAAAGCGGCAATATCAACAGTACGAGCAGCAGCAGCACTACTACCGCGAGCCGAACTCAATGGCTGGAGCTGATCTTTCAGCTGTTCGTCCGTCATTTGGGCTACCTTATCGCCAGTCTACATACCAAGGAGTTTACAATGGATCACCGCAGATGAGACTCGCGACTCCACGCCAACAGCAGATCCAGCAAACGCAAGCCCAGAGACCCATGAGCCTGGGACCCATCAGCCCGAATCGCTTTCCTCTCGCTCGGGACATGTTGCCCACAGCACCCTCGCCTTCGGTATTCTCCGCCACGCAGCCAGCTCCAGTGTTCCCAGAGCCTGCTTCGAGCGATTCATCCTCTAGTGGTACCGATATTCCTTCGTCAACATCCCATCCAGGTTCAGATACGCCCAGCTCAACTCCAGAGGCTATTTTCCGCAACCCTAACCGCAACAGCGGCTACTCCTTGTACTCGCCAGTGATGGAAAAGGGCCGGCCCCGATCGACCATCATTGAGCCTTCAGGGGTCATGGCGTCACCGCTCACGCTTCATGCAAGCATGTCGGCCACCTCCCTCATCAACATGGCAGGACCTTCGCTTGAAAATCAAAGGAGTATGGTGCACCCGGCGCCCTCATCTAAATCGCGATCACCTTATGCACAATCCTTCTCGCGCCAGGTGACACTTCCTTCCATCCCGGCCAATGAGGAAGTACCGCCCATGCCAGGCAAAATGACCTCGAAAACTGGAAAGGTGCGGATCCAGCTGACGTTAGATCGGCCGTATTTCAATGCAGGAGGCGAGCTCTCAGGAAGACTTGAGATACAATGCTCGTCATCGCGGTCGGTCATGCTGTCAGACATGTTTATTGAGCTTTTAGGATATGAAGGTAAGAGTAAGCGTAATCGGGACAAATTTGTGAAGTCAAGATTATTAACGTCTCTTTCTTCATTGCTAGCCTTGGCCAAGGACCACCTCACTCCTAAGATTTATCACAAGACTATTCTACGACTTCAAGATGTCAGGCATGCCTCGCAGGCTGTTCAGGAGAATGTCGAGCCAGGTTGGTAGATGTCGACTTGCAAGCTTGGAGCGCATGGGATCTACAACTCACTAACGGCCTCTTTTGACAACAAACAGATGCGGAGGGATACTGGTTAGCTCGAAAGGGTCGAACTATCTTCCCGTTCCGATTGAATATACAGGACACTCTTCCTAACTCGTACGATTCAAAGCTTGGTCAAGTCCGCTACATCGCTTCCGCGTAAGTTTGACATGTTTCCTGTCGCGGTGCTCGATGTATGGGGAGCATGGCCATGATCTAAACATACTTTAATACCTCTCGATGGACAGCATTGCTTGCATGAAGGCGAATCAGAGCAAGGAAGTGGTGAACCATACACGCGAGGTATTTATCTACGAGACATGGACGACTGACGACATTACCCTGGCCCGGAAGAAATCCGTAAAAGCAGACACAAGCAAGCGTTTGTTCATGGGTGGCGACGGAAGTCTCGAGATGTACGCGGAGCTGACGAGAACCATGGTCAGCTCTGGAGGAATCGCCTATGTCAATGTTGGAGTCAAGAACTTGACCAAGAAGAAGGTATGACGAGCCCAATCTAATCGCAGCACTACATCACTTGAACAAACAGCTCACATCCTTCGTTTCTCATAATGTAATAGATTATGGGCATCAAGCTCTCTCTTTGGCGACATATCGCTGCCTCTCATGCGCGATCGAACGTCAGCGGACAGTCCTCTACGAATGGATTACGTGAACAGGACAACGTCAAGAACTATAGCGAGATCATCTACAAAGGCGAGGATTACGCTTTCAATAATGACGATCCTCGGCTTGTTGTCCTGCCCGTCTACATTCCATCTGGAGTATATTCTCTGCGGAACACGACCTTTCTCCATGTCCAGTTTTTCATTCAAGTCAGCCTGTTGGCTTCCATGAGCAAGGCCTTGACTGTCGAGCTCCCGTTGTACATCACACACGCCTCGTCCTGGTCCGATCCTCCTCCTCGTATTCCTCGAGATTTTACATTTCCTGTCCACGAAGACGCGCCTGTCAAGAAGCACAAGACCGGAGTATTCGCCAAGAAGCGCCCTAGCTCTATCGTCACCCAGACCGGTAGTGGCGTCAGGAGCCCCAGGAAGCAATCAAGCTCTGTTACATCCAACTCCGCCCCAACCAGCAAATCAGGCACGCCTAGGCTCGCCACTGCCGTGGCACCACTCACGGATGGAAGTGGCTCCCGTCCAATCACACACCGGTCACCGCTCAAGGATCCCGACTCGCCTACGAGTGTGCTCGACTTTTCGCAAGCTGGCAATCTCTTTGTCGTCAACCCAGATTCAGGCAGCGTCGCTGGATCGGACATGGGTTCGGTGTTCAGGCAACCGGTACCAGTTTGGTCTTCTCCAGTTATTTATGCAGGTCTTGAAATCTGCGACTCTCCAACGCCTTCTCGTCCGTCATCTCCTTTGGACAGATCTTCGCCTCTGCTGCTTGCGGAACAAGAACCGCTTAAGGACGATGACCACAGTATTCAAAATGTAGTCAACGATGAAGAAGACTTTGATATGAGTCGCTCAGTCACCCCACAAGTCAGCCCAAGTAAAAAAGATCAGGAAAAGCCAAAGCATTGCAAGATGGGACTCCGTAAGACCTTGGCCAAGCTATCGATTTCTATCCCAACACACGGCCCTGGATCCTGCTCCAGTCATGGAAAGTCGTCCAAGCCCAGCCCAAGAGTCCTGCCAACAACGCCACGCTCCAACAAGAGTCAACTCAACAGCTCGGACGAAATGTCGGCTGACTCTCGCAGTCCTGGAACAGGACAGTCTCTTTCTCGCCACTCCAGCACATCTAGTCTTGGCTCATTCAATTCACGCTTCGAAAAACTCACTCGAAAGTCCAGCGTGGGATCAACCCGAGTCATGACCGTGTCCCCTGGCCCAGCTTCTCCAGAGGGACTGGTTCGTGTATCGTCTCGAGCGAAACCGGGTCTGACTTCGATGCCTAACTCGACCACTGCATCGGCTAATGCCTCAAGAGCATCATCACCCCTCATCCAGTCTGGCCTATCGAGCAGTGATAGTGGCGAAGATCGTTCCCTCCAGGAGAGAAAGCGTGATATTGTTCATCTGAGCATGACCGCCAGCGTGCCCGCCACCGTGCCCGATGTCCTTTTGCATCACGGCACCCCTCTGCAAGAAGATAAAGGCCGCAATGATTGCTTCCAGGACGACAAGGATCAAGGCAGATCGACTACTCCTAGTCGAACCGACCGTATCATTGGCCAAGATCATTCAGCACCTTCTACCCCAAGCTCTCCGCGACAGCCATGGCAACTTCAAAGAAACTTTTCGAACTCAAGCGTTGCCTCCTCACTGTTGGAGCCACGTGAGAACCCACAGACTGCTCAAGGAATCCGTGACGAGTACTACTTTGGAAAGGGCAGTTTGAGCAGGAATGTTTCTACGGAGTCCATTGTCACCAGAGTAGCACCTGCGCAGACTGGCATCTCATCTCAGGAACATGCCATTTACACGACCGATGGAAAAATCTATGATGAGCCGTTGACGGCGTCCATCAACCATCCTGCGTCACTTCCTCCTCTGCCTCCACAGGCGCAACCCGTCTTTTACACAGATACATCAGTTTCCATAAACACAACAGAGCAAGCAATGATCCAACAGCCACAGGAGCAACAACAGCAACAGATCGTCCATGGCATACCCAGGCAATCTTCATGGACGTCCAACCAATATGAAAACGGACACCGTCAAGGAACTCGTACATCGAACAGCCCTCTGCACACGAGCAACACCAACACCCCTACTCAGGTGTCTTCAGGCCAATCCTCCCGCGTAGCCTCTCGTCAACCTTCGCCAGTACAACAGTCCGTCGCCCCTACCGGCCTAATGCTTACTCCAGCGCAAAGCCTAGAGAGATACCACAACGTCGATGTGCATACCATTGCGTACCAAGCCTCTAGACCCAGTGAACCAGAGTGGGTAATGACGCCAACACTACTCAGCAATGCCGCCTCACAGCGCAACGATCTCAACACTCTTGGTTTGTCTGGAGCATCTCAAATTCAGTACAATTCACAATCCCACCCTCCACCTCAGTCTCAAGATTCTACATACTCTGGCCAAGGCCAAAATTACACAGTTCTTGTGCCTATGAGAACTCCAATGCAGTACCAAACTCCACAGATGGCTATTCAGAGTCCGGACCCAAGTCAGCAAGCTGTTCAACAAGGACAAACACCATCTATCCAACAGATCCCTCAGATCTCTCAAATCCCCCAAATCCAACGTCTCGGCTCAGGAGGTTCATATACTCAGGAAGTTTTCTCTACACCCATGATGCCTTCTGACGACCCCACAATGCGCCAGGAACAAGTATTCATCGTCAGAACTCCAGAGGCCGCCACCCCTCCTGAATCTCAGAGCATGTATGCACCGCAGGCGGTGGCATCCCTTGCGAGTTCGTACCGTCCTGACCCTTCAAGGCTGAGCCCGAACGATATTGGACTCGACGGTGCAGCTGGTGGACCGGTTTTGTTGACCGGAAGCTACATTAGATCCGGCGGTCCCTCGAGTCCCAGCTACCCTGTTGATTCCGCGTACCAGCAAGTCGTCGCACTGCCTCCAGTATTGACTGAGCAACTCCAATATACCAACCACGTGCTGCAGAACACTCTCTACAAGGACGACGTACGCGCTCAACCCTACCAGCCTCAAACCCAATACTCTCCCAACTCTGGTGCTACCTGGCTCGCGTCCAAGCGCGTAGTTTCGCCCCAGACACAGGAGCCCGGATACTACGGTGAACAACAGCTCTACACCCAACAAGTTCAGGCTGATCCACAGGCTCAAGATCGACAGCAACAGCAACAGCAACAACAACAACAACAACAACAACAACAACAACAACAACAACAACAACAACAACAACAACAACAACAACAACAACAACAACAACAACAACAACAGCCGCAACTGGAAGAACAGCGACAATTGGAGCAGCTCCAGCGGGCCCAGGATCAATTGATTCTCCAAGAGCAAGCTCAGTTCCATGAACAAGCTCGGCTTCACGAGCAAATCAGGCTGCAAGAGCTATCGATTCTCCAAGAACAACAGCGATTGCAAGAGCAACGGATATTGAAGGAACAACAGAGGATACAAGAGCAGCAGCGACAACAGCTCCAGCATCAACAGATCACGCTCCAGTTACAGCAGCAACATCAGGAGCAACAGTACCACCAACAAAATGAATACTATCAGCAGCAACAACAGCCTCCACCGCAACAACTTCAACCAGCCTTTCAAGTTGGTGAGACGATGGTTCACCAACCGGTCGTGAGCACCCCACAAGTTTTGCGACAGTCCTGGGACTACCAGTCGCCGTCGTCCATGTCGGTGAACCAGCCAGTAATTACGCCTCAGCTCCATACACTCGATCCAATGGGAGCCATGTACCATCAGCAACAGCCATTTGCGTTCAACAGTCGCTCACAGGGATATACCCTTTCGCCATCTCAACATTCACTATCTCAATTTTCGCCATCCCAGCACTCGCCTCAGTCGCTGTCCCACACAAGCTCCCGAGGCCACTCGCAGTCTCAGTCTCGATCGCACTCTAGACCACAGACACCACCAGGGCCTAGAGTGCAGCCTCTTCAGCCAGACATGTGTGATGAAACGCCTGTGCCGACCAACTATTTCCACCAAGGCAAGATGGAATTGTAAGACCTGGACCAACATTAATCTCACAACCACCGCGTGGCCTCGATTCGGCCACTGGGATGCAAGAACACTATAGCGGTATAGAAGGCCATTCGGCCCCTCTCGGATATAACAATCGTCAACACCCACCCACGGGGTTGAGTGTCATGAACCCGGATCATTAAGTGCAAACAAAGACCTAATAGAAAGAATAAACATACCATTGCTTTTTGATGCATCCTCGGGTCACGGAAAAGACACCACATGGGTCGATGGCCCTTCTTTCACTGATCGATGTTGTGGCAGTGTGGTGGATGAATGGGATATATGCCCGTACTATCTCTCACTTTCCCACTTTTCGCTTGTGCATTCGCTACGCCTCTTGTATTTATTTTCGTGTTGGTCACTGATGGGATTTTTTTTTTTTTTTTTTTTTTTGGATCGCGCTGATGATGTATTTCGTCATCGTCCGAGCTACGGCCTTTACATCGAAGACACACTGGACGCCCTGGTCTTGTTCGAAGCTTGTCGCCAGGGAGTTCTTCCGAAACTCAACCGACGCCTGGTGGCTGCTGAAAAGGGCGAAACAAGAGAAGAGCTCTACGATCCAGAGGCGCCCACCCTTTCCATCACACCGCTCACCATCACCTCTTCTTCTTCCTCCAGATCCTCGAAGCACCAAATACTCGCACCCAAGGCACCATCCCCACCATCACCTCAAAGCCACTTCCAGTCCCAGAACCTGATCACGCCGGGATCGGTCTTTGTGTTTGACGAGACCGAGGCCAAGATTTGCCGCTGGACGGACGGGCGGATCTGGTCGCCGTCACGGATCTGCGGCAACTTTCTGGTGTACCACGAGCTTTACCGCAAGCTGCCTTCGCAGAAATACTCTGCAAGGGATAAAGCCGGTGTGCGGGACGGGTACGGACTGAAGGACAAGGCGCTGCGGAGGAAGGTCGAACAAGACGGGCTGGTGGTACTGGGGAGCAGGAAGGGCACGTTTGTGTTGAAGAAGGACGGGTTGATCAAGAAGACGATCTGTGTCAAAGGGATCAGCCTGCCGCCGCCAGAGAAGATGAAAGGTGGACCTTTGGTTGTGGAGATGACGACGACTGCGCCGTCAAAGATGGGACGGGGTCGTGCAGCGAAGGCGGTAGAAAGTCGCGTCTCGGGGTTGAATTTTACGGGGACACAGCATCTTGTCTGCTACGAGCAGGCTGGAGGTAAGAAAGGTTGCTGCTTTTTCCATATGAAAATATAAAATTGTTACGAGTAGCGTCTCCTTTAATTGATCGTCATAACTTTTCTTTTTCTTTCTCACGCGTAGCTATGGCAGGACTCTACCGACCTCGCGACTATGTGGAGCTTCGAGAAATGTCGCTAAGCAAAACCTTTATTACCAGCCAAAAGTTTCGGGACCCCGTCCAGGTGAGGCCATTGCCCGCTGGTCAGAAGCCAGTTGAGCCTTCGGATGAGTACATCCGCCAGACGCGTATTGTCGAAGTGCGGACGTCTCCCAAGGCAACACTGCCATCAACCGAGCCCAATGTCGCTCGATCAGCGCCAATAACCACACGAAAGGAATCTGGCTCCGCCACTCGCCGTGGAGGAAAGCGCGGCATCGAATCAAAGCTGAGAACTGTTCTGAACCACCCGTATACAACTCGAAGTCAAGACCGGCAGTTACGTGAAGTCTTGGAAGAGAATCAATTTCTGGAGAGCTCCGATACGGAAAGTAAATCAGCCTCGCCTCTGCTTGCGGATATCGACCAAACCAATGACGACCATGCGGATCGTATCACTGAGACGATCAAGCGCGATCCCAACGATCCAGACAACTCTCCTTTGCGCCTGGAGCCTTTGGCACAGGAACAGGTCTGTGAGTCAAACCGCCGTGAGTACGACGGCACCATGGAGGCTCCTTCAGGTCAAACCTCTCGAAACACGAAACGCCACGGACAGGTCCGAGCTCAAGACCGGGACACTAGCGAGCGTACTCTGAACAGGGAGCAGGACTACGAGCGGACATTTCGAAGCTCTGACAACGATGCCACCGAGTGCTCTTCATCGAATTCAAGCCCTGTCACCATCACCAACGGTACTTCACTCTCATCCTCACTGACCCTTTCCCCAGCGACAGTACCTCGGGATGGACCAGGAGCACTCTACAGTGACCCATTATCGCCAACAGGGTTCACCAGCAACAGTGAAAACATGGACATGGACATGGACATGGATGAAGCGGCTCAAACTCTTCAAGGCACTTTGGCCAGCGCCTACTGCCCTCCTCGCCAGTACTCCATTCCGAATGGCGCTTACCAGTGTCATGGACATTACGGCGACGCACCCGAGGATAGTATCCGCGCGTTGCTCTTTGAGCCAGATCCTATGACTTCAAGTTATTGCCATCCGCCAAACGACACCCAAAGGCGACACCCCAGCAATCATGCCTACTCCCCTACAGGTGGACTACTAGCTTATCCAGAGGACCATTTCTATCCCCCTGGTGTTCCTGGCGGAGAGTTCCGTCGCTGGAATCCTCCGTATCCTCCTCCAGGAAGCTACTATGGGAACAGACAATACGCGATCCCTGGTGAATACCCCGCACCGTTCATCCCAAACTATGTGTTGCCACCGTGGGATGAAAACTATGGTGCTAGTGAAGATTATCCGTCTTCAGATGTGGTTTCTTCCGACTCATTTGAGCGTATCCCAGTTCGCCATGAATATCAGAGTAAGCATATGTTTCGTAGTTGCAGGGAATTGAGAAGTGTGTGCAAATGACGTGATTTTTTTTTAAACCTACGTTGTTCTATGGCATAATAGGCTGTAGCACTGAAGGCTACGGCCCTCGCCCCAATGAGTATCAGATGACGCCACAGCAGGTTCTCCACTGCCAGCTGCAATATCGACTTCGACTGCACCAGATGGAAGAACAGCGGTGGATCGAGTCTCACAAACGCAGGAGATACGTCACGTCTGACGAGGGGTCTGTGGGCTACCATCACCCAAACGCGATTTCGTCACCACCAGTCGGTGGGGCCTCTGAGACAAAGAGCAAAGGCACTGTGTCTGGAGACGAGGAAGACGAAGGTGTGCGTTCCAGTTGGACAACCGGTGTGGACTTCGACAGTGAAGCATCAAAATTAAAGGGGGAGCAAAGGAGCTTTGGTGACGCACAGTTGCTTCAGGAACAGATGCCAGATTCGGGTCCTGCCGATAGTGCGCACGTCATTGAGTGGGTCGATTCCGACGACGGCAAGGAAACGACTGTCCGACATGCTATCAGCCCAATTGACGGTGCGGACATGGCGTCTGAATCTGGTAGTCATCAGCCTTCTTCGCGCGCTCAAGTGTGGACGCCCTCCAATGTCTCCAAAGTGTCCGACTACAGTGAACAAGAACAACCTATTGGAAGAGCACACCAGTGGTCATCATCACCTTTTGGTCCAAGTGAGTAACTCTTATTAAGACCCTTCTTTTGTTGTCTGCGAATAATTTGCCAATTTGTAATTTTCAATGTGGATAGAGTCTGCTTGCAAGCGCAAGCGAAGATCGTCCAGTGGAGAGTACCTGGCATCAGCCGACTATGAAGGCTTCGAGTCTCCAACTGTCGACAATGTAGCAAAAGACTGCAGAGAGACGAGCTTGAACTACACACCTACCCGATACGACTCCTCACAGCCGATCCAGATCATGTCCCACGTCCATATCAACCACCGTCGCCGACCCAGCATCACCAATGAAAGCACAAAACCGGCCGAGGACATCACCGTCACTAACTTGGGCACGAATGAGTACCTGCTGTATTCCCACCACCAGCCAGCCACCTTTGAGGTCGTCCTGGAGGACACAGTGGTTTCGCACGACGAGCCACCGTCAGCCCACCTTATCAGCGAAGAGGATCCGTTCTTTTCGGATCTCCGGGCACGCGGTATCGGCGGTCGGTCGTGCCTAGCTGTCCATGCGAGCAGCAGCCCTGCGGAGCCTTCCTCGGCTGATGACCACGGCCGCGACGAGCCACGCGACAGATCGGTTCAACTGTAATTAGCGAATATTCCAGCAGTTTTTCTACTTTACCTTGTCACTTTTTTTTGCTTCACCCCTCGGTAGCAAATCCACCTTAAAAACACACACACAGCTAATAGCTTTCGACACGCAACTCTTAATCCAGCAAGTTCTCGCGTTTCGCATCTTTGTAATCGATATATGCCCCCAATAAAAAAGAGTTCTCGACGAAGTTTGCGTAGAGAAAAAATGACGATAGTAGTAGTATTACAAAAAAAATGAAAATGATGATAAAAAAAAATGGAGGAGGCTAGTCTAAGCCCGTATGTATCCCTTTGTTCTTAGTATGTGATGGCCTCATCCTATCATAGAGCAATGACACAAGGAGAAACCAAGAAGTTAGTCGTAGAACAAAAAAAAAAGGACGGGCTACGATCCTCCGCTTTTGCCTCTCTGCAAGAATAAAAAAAAAAAAAGCTTTACCATCTCCTTGACCTTGGCAAAGCACTCGTCGTACAACTCCTTGTAGTCCTTGGCACCGTCCATATCCTTCTTCTTGCCGCCCAAGACAACCATGACACAGGAGGTAGGACGCTTGGTCGAACCGGCAGTGCCGAGCTCCTCCTTGGAGGGGAGGAAGACGTAGGGGACGTCGTTCTCCTCGCACAGGACGGGGACGTGGGAGATGACATCGATGGGCGAGATGTCTCCGGCGATCAGCACGAGGCCCTTCTCGCCCTTGCGCAGGCCCTTGACGACCTCCTTGACGCCGCGCTTGACGTGCTTGGCCTTGGCAGCTGCGAGAGAGAGAGAGAGAATTGAATGGAAGACAGGAGGTTAGAGAGTGACGAAGTTTGGAAGAGGTTGGTGGAGGCAGGATCAAGTGAAGAAAGGCTTTTGGAATCCCGAGTGTTGAGTCGCAGCATGGTTGATCGGGTTGTCAAGAGCAAAAACGGATCACGTCTTGGAGGTGAAAAGAAAAAGTCACGTCTCTGTGATCCTAGTCAACAATCTACCGCGAGCTGTTGCTACAAGCTCCTTGTAAGCAGTTGTGTTCCTCCGCTCGTGGGAGGTTTGTGCAGCATCCAAATCGTCTGAAGCGGCTGCTCTTTTCCTCCTGTTCCACGGCGAAAAGAAACCGTCTCGATCCTGACCGTTTCCTCCCAGACAACACGTTCTCATCCTTCAAAACGCTTCATGAAGCGCCCCTAGAGAGGCAATTGACAAAGAATAGCGAGGGCGCCTTACCCTTCTTGACAGTCTTGAGGAGCTTCTTGGTGAGCTTATCCTGGGCCATGGGGGCAGCAATGGGCGAGACATCGAAGGTGCGGGCAGAGGCATCGACCTCCATGTCAGACTCAGCGCCAGAGGCAACAACAACCTTCTCGGCCTTGTCGGACTTCTTTTCCTTCTTTTCCTTTCTTTCCTTGGCCATGGTTGATGATGTGTGTGGTGTGTGGATGGATGGAGGTTGAGAGGAGATGTAAGTTTTTTTTCTGGTTTGAGAGAATTGCAGTGTTTACTTTTGTCTTTTTCTTTTTTTCAAGGAAAGCAGTCCGATTTTCAGATTCGATCATGTGAGACTTTCTTGGTGGTTATATTACATTTTTTTTTATATGACAGAGAGAAATATACAATAGACGGAGCAAGTGCAATTAGCGACGCTTGAGGAGGAGACTGCGAAGGCGGTCCTTGGGCGTGGAACCAACGGGTGCTGCCTTCTTCTTGGGGGCTCCAAGGCTTCCAGTGCTGTTCAGACTCGGTGATGACAAGCTTCTGGCCATAGGGAGACCAATGCCAATGCCCTTGGGGCCGATGTCCTTGTGGATGGGGCGACCTGGTTTGCGCTTCACCCCCAGCACTGGTACAAAGGCAGCTTCTTCGTTGTTCTCGACATCGCTCTTGACTTCGTCTCCAACACCGTCGTCATCGCCAAAGTACACAGTCTCGGACGAGGAGAGCTTGGATCGAGGTTTGGGCAGAATTGGTGGCGTGGTACTCACTGAACGAATGGGGGTCAGGGACAAGGCAGGCGACCCATCCTTCCTGGATCGGGACCGCTTGCGTGGCCGAGACACTGCCTCATCATACTCGGAGTCTGACGAGCCAGGCTCCACTGCTCCGTCATCGTCGAGATCGTCGTCATTAAGCTCACCAAAGCCTTCGTCAATATCGTTTTCCAGTTCATTCCACTCGTCATCCGAGGCATCCATAGGATGATCGCCAGCTTCGCTGTTAGAATCTGAAAAATCTTCCTCTCCCAAAGTAGTATCGCCATCGTCATGTCTGCTTCCTGTGGGCGATGTCTTTGTGGAGTTGTTCCTGGAAACGTTAATATCTGAGATCTTGAGCTTCAGTTTTGGACCGTCAGAGACGGGTGTGGTTTCCGCTGAAGTAGTGGTTGATCTCTTTGTCGACTTTGACAGGCCTCCAGGGGTGGTCGATCCTTCATCTCCAGAGTTGGTGGCCGAGGGTGTTCCAAGCTTGATCCTGAGTTTGATCAAAGGCTTGCTCTTTTTCTTTCCTTCCTCTGATGTTGGCAGTCGCAGCGAATCCTCAATCGTCTCCTGTCGCGACTCAAGGATCTGCCCTGTATGCTGGCTCAGGTGTCTTAGCAGTCCCAGACAGCCACCATCAGCGTAGGATGAGGCCTCAGAAGGGATGCTCGCCTTAATCATGAACTTTTCCTCCTTGGTCAGGCTAGGGTCGAGTTTGAGGCTAAGTTGGCGGTCATAGAGGTGCCTAGTCAGTGCCATCAGTCCACGTAGCTCGATGCTCGACAAGCTAGAGAGGTATTCTATGGTTGAGAAAAGACATAAAATTGTTAGTGTGATCTTCATTGGTATAGGCCTAGATTCCTTGAAGATTTTTTCCGTTCTTACCTTGACCTCTCGTCAAGCACCCATGGGCGACAAACCAGTTGAGCTTCTCAAAGTAAGGGAACCGGAATTTTGGAGGGACGTTGGTCTCGATCTCAATGTTCGCCACCTTGTACTGCATTGGGATATGCAGCGAATGAATAAAGTTGCCACCAATGACGACTGAGGTCTCCGGCGTATACACCGAGTGAATCCAACCAGCAGGGATTAGCCTATGTTAGCAAAAGATTAAAAGTAACATTGAATATCGGCTGAGAGAACCGGTATCAAAGTAGCCCCGCCAAAACAGTATATTTGACTACACACACATACATGGTGTCACCCTGTTGCAGCTCGATTTTGTAGCATTTTCCTGGAACTTCATCTCCAAAGAATGTGGTCGATTGTGAGGATGACGACGACCACTTTGAGTATTTCCTGAGGTTTGTCGAGGTGGGCTCCACAAAGTAAAACGTCTTTGACCCTGACAGGATATGATAGAAGACCTATGTACCGCGAACAAAAACCCAGAAGTTAGTTCACATTGTCCTGCCAAATGCTGCTCTGAAATTTCCTGAAGTCATGAAGGCAATAGCCTACCGATGATCCTGCAAAGTCGATGTGGCTACAAATATTGAAAGGAAAATACAGTTGTTTGTTAGTGAACAAGTCGAGAAAAGGCATTCCGAAACTGATGCCGAGAATATCTACGTACAAGTCTGTGAAAGAGTTTTTGACACTCATCAAGCAATAGAGCTGCACCTTGGGAAACTCTTTCCTTCTCAGCTCTTCAGGCCAAAAGTTCTCAATCCAGTCCAACTCTCTATTAGAAGGAAGACCAATAAAAAAAAAATGAAAAAATGTCAACATCGCGTTGCTTATGCCTAGCAACTTCAAACACAGCAACTCGCATCCAATTTACCTGACAATCGTGGGCCGAGTGACTCTGTCTGCCAAGGGCGTTCCAGTGATTTCGAGACTAATGACATTATAGACTCGCTCCTTTGGCTCTGTTCTAAAGTACTCTGCCCAAGACGCCATGTTCCAGTTGGCCTGCTCTGACTGTGTAGCGACATCAATGACTTCGACAGGTGTCTCAGGTCCAACTGCGTCTCTGACGTCGTCGACTGTGAGGCTGGAGGGTGGCATCTTCATGCCAAGGCCGTTGGTGGTGCCGTCGCTGTCCTTTGGAATAATCACCGGCGATTTGAAGCCTGTCGTCCGGAGCCACTGCATCGTCACATCCTTGCCTGCAACCCTTTCGAACTTGTCTGGCATGAACTGGTACGCGTCCAGCTGCACCCTCCACCTATCCTCATGACTCACTATCCCGTTTACTAAGTCTGCATAGTTGATTTTTCCCGACTTGCGCGACGACTTTCTCTTGACTATGGCGGGTGGTAGATATTAAGAGTGTCAGACATCTGACCTTCTTCCAATACAGAATAACTTTGCGTTCTCGTATCGTAAGCCAACATACGAGTAGAAGGGCCAGCCTTGGGTTCACAAGGAGGGCAGTGGTAGTTGTCAATGATATCAAACTCGGACAGGCTCATGCCCAAACAATTCATGTGGTACCATGTCTGGCAGATATCGCAACAAATCCATGTTCCCTTCGCTGCCGCCTTTTTCTCAGGACACAGACAGCATCTTTCCTCTTCCTGTTGGGATAAATGAAGAGGGTTAATGCGATGCTTGGTCATACGGATGTCTACAATATGGACCGGTGACGTACATCGGCCATGATTGGGTTTTGGCGTGACTATAGAGCAATAAATGAGGAGTGTGGGAGAGCAGGAGATAATGCAGGCCTTTGAAAACGGATTGGCCCCGAGGGAATGTGAATTGCCGCGAGAGAGAAGGATGAGGGTAGAGGATTTGGGGTTGGTTTGCTGGCGAAGGCGCAACAAAGCAGAAGGTCAAGAAATAGTGGCTTGGAATTAAGCAGTCATTGCCACCAAATCTCGTAAACAAAGAGAAAAAAAGAAAAAAGAGGTGTCAGCGCCTCTACACCGCATTCACACAGCCAACATCATCCCATTCAGACGCACGTCCTCAGTAGACCAATGGAGGACAATCTCAACTCGTCCGAGGCATTCGCTAAGGCGCTAAAAGGATTCCAGACTTCAGCGAGTGACAAGATTCGGCTCGCCAGAGAGGCATGGGATCGCGCCGATGTCATCCTTCCTCACAAGCAAGAGTTCCTGCTCGAGTGGTTGTGTAGCGCTCTTGTCAAGTCATCCACGCCCTCCAAGAACCCAAAGGATGCGCCATCGTAAGTACTAAACTAAGATCTAACAGTATTCAAATATCCAGTCTGAATAACACTAATCAAGACATCTGCTTTTGTTTCGGTCGACGCAATAGTAACGTGATTCTTGATCTGGCGTACTGGGATTTGCTCAAGGAAATGTTCAACGGGATTACATACAGCAGGAGGCGGCACAAAAAATACGGATCTATTCAGCCACGGCAGCAGGATATCAAACTCGGGATGCCAGACAGCCAGGGGCCCGGAGTCCTTCTGCGGGTACCGGTCATTCCCATGTTCACTGCCGTCGTTCAGAAACTCTCACCTCAGTCAACAGCAACCACTGATCCAAAAGCCACTGCCCCGAAGCAAGGAAAGAAATCAAAGCAAGGAGCAGCAACAGAACAAACATCATCATCAGCATCATCCACCGAGTCACCATCCTTACAAGTGCTCGAATCCGTCACAAATTGCTTCGAGATGCTGTCTGGACCCCTTATGTCGGAATGGTTTCAGCCAACACTGGAGCAGTATACCCCCTTGGCACAGGCGACACTGGAAGCTCTGATCGAGATCACCTCGCAGACGACCAAGATTACGGCAGAAAAGCAGGGCGTCATCATGAAGCTTGCGCAGATCGTGCTCGACCGATTCAAGCGCCTGGTCATCATTCAGCCCAACCAGAAGAAGGTCTTCAGTTTGTTGGCCGGCAAGATGTTTGAGCTCATGGTGCGTGCACGAGTCTCGATCCGTCAGATTCCCGGTGTGTCTCAGGAGCTCTGTCAGGATGCGATCGGTGCCATTATGCGGACAGGACTGTTCCACCAGGAGCATCTCCAAGAATACACAGCCGGTTACACCGCAGGAAAGGATGAAAAGTCTATTCAAAGCTACCACAAACAACTCTTTGACCAGATCGCCGCCATGATTAAATCCGATCATGCTGCTGAAGGTATGGTTTTCAGAACACTTCTAAATCAGACTTAGTAGCCTATCAAGTTGCAGCTTCACTCACTCTTATTTATTTTCCCATGAAACAGCTCTGGATGTTATGCCCGTGCTTCTCAAGTACTTTGTCGAGGAATCCCGCAGGAAGCAGCGCAGTTTGGCAAGCAGTGGATTTGAACGTGGCATGGACAATGCTCGGGACACAGAGTTTGCATTCTTCAAGATTCTGTATGTTCTGGCAAAGAAGCAGCTTCCCCGCATTGGCAAGGATGAGCTCTCGGAGAGTTCGCTGGATCAGCTTGTTCTGATCATGAACGGTCTCAACGGTCTTCTTTCGTCGGTTTTGGATCTCAACATGTACCAGCCTAGCAACAACGAGGAGGAGGACCAGTATGTTTTCATGAGCACCTCGTTCAACACCATCAACTCATGCCTCAACACAGCCCAGGACCTTTCGAGTGGAAGACTCCAGAGCACATCATTGGCAGGAATCATGACTTTGTCTCAATTGGATGATCGCCTTCTGAAACCACACTTGGACAGTTTGTGGCCCATCTTGTTGAAGCCATCGCCCGAAGCTATGGAGGCATCACTCGAGCTGGCCAAGACTCTTTTGGAAATTTACGGCAAGTCAAGCGACCTCAAGATCTTTTTGAGCTCGCTCCTCTCTGCTCTCCGAGAGTACACCACACAGCCAGAGCAGCTGAAGCAGAGCCCTTTGTTTTCCAGAGCGTTTTTGGACATGTAAGTTACAAAGCCGTGTGGTTGGCACGAAACAAGGGTGCTGGACTTACAATATATCTAACCCTGCAACCGTTTGTAGAATTCCATCCAACATTCGGAGCTATCTTCCTTTGCCCCAGGCGCCTACCATCTTGGATATCTTTGTCACAGAGTTGATGACATTGGACAACAGCATGGAGATTGAGGATCTGGAGTCGCTGGAAGACGCTGGCCACAAAAAGAAACGGAAGCTCAACTCAGGAAAGTCCAAGGAGAAGGAGACAGGATCGACCATCCGGTCCGCAGAGCCGATCATTGCCATTTTTATCCAGTTCTTGAAGGGTCTCCGCATCACTGCAAACCAAGAAAAGCAGTTGAACAAGGAGTTCCAGGCCCTGTTCAATCATTTCCTCAAGAATATCTTTGAGAACCTCGATAACTCAGAGTCATATCAGTCTCACCGTTTGACTCCTGCTCTTCAGTTGCATTACACTTTGTGCAAAGCGTCCACTCAGTACTGGAAGTGTGGCATGTCGATGGAGTTTGTGATGAAGCGCCTGATCAAGACATTCAAGGACAAGGCCAACTGGAGCGATGCCGCCGTCTTGACCATGAACCGCGTCGTTCTCCAGCACGCCCACCTCACGCTGTGCTCGGCTGAGATGTTTGACGACGACCTAGCCGAGAACTGCAAGGAACTCGTTCGATTCACGATGAAGACGTCCCGACTTAAGCGGTTGCTGGATGACGAGACTCTTTTGACTGCTCCTTGGGATGGACAACTGGAGCACGCCACCGGATCAGCATTCTTGGTCGCCAGCTGGCAGATTCAGGTCAACGACTGGCTGGATATTGTTTGCCGGTTCGGAACCAAGCAGCACATGGAACTTGTAGCCGAAGTTATTGCAAGACAATTCAACATCCTCGCAGACAACTCGACTCGGGACTCGATCACCATCCACAAACTCAACCAAATCCTCCTCCGCTCCGCCAACTTCTACGAAGTACCGAACTTTAGACCTATTTTCGCCCAAAGGATCCTTCACGGACTTGCGACCTCCATCTCAGCTCTCAGTGAATCGGAACTTGAGCGTCAGCTGGCATCCACCATCTCCTCGTTCACCGACGTTGGTGTTTCCTTCAAGGATTCATCTGCTCTGTCGACACCCAAATCCACATTTTCCGATGCTCTCCAAATGTTGGTCCAAGTGATCCAGCAACAGTCGGCCAAATCCAAGACTAAGTCAAAATCCAAGGCGAGATCATCCTCCAGCGAACAAGGACTCAAGTTGCTGTCGCTGCTCTCGATTATGCATCTCTTGCCGCTTGAATACTTTGAAAAGTTTGAGCGCAACATCATCCTGAGCACCATGGCCGTGCTGGACTATTACATTCAGCGGTACCTTGCGGCGGATCAAATCGGTACAAGATGCTTGCTACTCGAACGCCGTATCTCGAATGCCATCATGACTTGGAGAAACGATGCCGGTGTTCTGGTAAGTATTGCTTCAAGAAATTCATTTTGCCTCATGCTATTTGTATGATATCTAATCATTTCGCCTCACCTGCTACCATGTAGTCACAAGACCCAGCACTGCTGTCGACGCTGTTGAATTATGCTGCATGGAACTGTTCGTTGGAATATGGCGGCAAGGATCAGGACGGCATTGGATCTTCGATGCTGCACACCACTTGCTCCATGGTTGAAGGCTCTTGTCGGTACTATCTGGCTCAGATCTCTGATCAGAAGCATTCCGAGGGGGCGTTCGCACATATCGACACTCTGCTGAGCACAGCGTTGGGATGGGCATCCGACGCACTCAAGGCCAGCAATTTTACCGATCATAGCATAAGTGAGCCCCGCATCAAGGTCGTTATCATTTCTCGGATCTGCCAGAGCTTTATCCAGTACCTGGAATTCCATCAGCACCAAAAGTTAAAGAGATCGAAATCAAAAGAGGAACATGGAAGCTCGACAGAGGCCAAGGTCGACGAGATGTGGAAGACTGTCGGGAAGTTGTTCGACACTGTGCAGGCCAGGACAAGCGAGCGAATCAAGAAGGTCATTGCTGGATTCGGCTCATCTCCATCGGATGGACATGTCGAGGAAGCGCAAAAGTGCATGGACCACTTTGAGACTTTCAAGACTCTGGTCCAGTACCGTCAACTGAAAGGCGAAACCAAGCACAGCTGCCTGGATTTGGTTCCTGACTTGTTCAAGCTTGCCAAGGCTCTTGTACCCTCCATGGAGAACAGATCTCACGATGTTGCTCATCTCGCTGCGATTCTGACTGGCTATTCGTGCGAATATTTGGCGTCATCCAAGGCTTGGAAGGCGTCAGACAAGCCTGTGGAGAAATACTTACAGGAGCTGCTGGTGGTTCTTGTGAGTGTGTCGGCCCAGAAGCTGCAAGAGAAGGATATGGCCATGCTCAAGAGCTCGTACCAGTCGCTACTCTCACAGCTCTCTGAGGAGCATTTCGAGATGCTTCTGCAGTGGCTGCTGAAGGAGGGACGCGACATTGAGGAAGCATCAATGGACGAACTAACTCTTGTCAGATACTTGGACATTACATTCTTGGGTGCCCACCACAGTAAGTTCGATCGAGTTTTCTAATCAAGTAAGACCTTTTTATTTTTATTAACCACGCCACACCATCTCACTTCTAGCACAAAAACGCAAGGTTCGTCGTCAGATTTCCAAGCTGTTAACTAGACTTATTCAGATTATCCAGAGCTCTCAATCTGTGCCAGTTGTTGTCGGCGTCCTGGATATGATGGCGGGCATCTGCTCAGAAACCTCGTTCGAGCTGCGTTCGTGGGAAATCGGTCTTGTGCTCGAGTGTATTACCTCGCTCATGTCGCCTGCCACACCACTTTTGTCACCCTCGTCGTCTACCCCTTTTGGCTCGGAAGACTCGTCCAATGGACTGACTAACCAGGATACAGCCAAGATTTTCAACGCACTTTACCACGTCCTGATCAACATTGCCCGTTTCCGCCAGGAAGAGTTGACCACCCTGATTCCTGTGTTCACCGCCATTCTGCAGGGCATGTTCCATGGATTCAAGTCCTTGCACGCCTCGATCGCCAAGAAGCAGCAGGGTGTCGAGTCTCTTATCAAGAGTCCGTTCATGCTCCTCTCAGCTGGTGTTCTCCCAGAATCTGGTGCATCTGGCCCAAGTGTTGTTGGAGATCCTCTCCCAGTGGAGTGTGCCGAGAACTTTGCTCGTTTGCTGACCGCATTGGGCTCCAAGGGTGTCAGTCATACCGGCGGATCATCAGGCAACCAAGACTCGTCTGGAGGAAACTCGTTCACGATTACGACCGATGCTTCCAAGGCCTTTGGCAAGCACGCGCCGTACATCCTGATGGAGTACTTCACGATCCAGTCTTCGGTGGCGGCGTCGATCAGCCAGCAGAGTCTGCGCAATGCATTGGTACCAGGTCTGTACTCGCTGCTGAACCTGTGCAGTGACTGGGAGCGCGAGATGATGATGGTGGGACTGGACAACACTGGCAAGACGCTGCTCAAGGGCTTGTACGCGGACTATTTGAAATACCACAAGTACACTGGACGGTAGATTTATTATTTTCTTTTTTCATTTTTTCTGTTTCTTGCATCTTGCATCTGCATCCCCACCATTCGAAATAAACTCAAGCACACTGTGTACCATTGCTGTTATTGTTGATGTTATCGATGGTCCGATGGTCCATCAGGGAAGTGCGACAGAGCACAGCGAGCTTCTCTGCAGGAAGATGGACTTTCAAAATTTGTAATGAAGTCACACCTTTTGCATGCTTGCCCCGCACTTTTTTTATTTTGTCTTTTTCTATCGTCTTTTCTCCCTCATTCGCGCTTTTGAAATTCACGGCATCATAACCATCGTCATCTCAGATGCCACTCCCAGCCGTACCGACGACGCAGTCTCACCCAAGGTCATGATCGTCGGCGCTGGATTATCTGGCCTTTTGCTTGGTATCTTGCTCGTAAAGACTGGCACTCAATATCATATCTATGAACGTACGGATACTGTCAAGCCACTGGGTGCATTGATGTCTCTAGGAGCCAACGTGATGCCGATTCTAGTTCAGCTCGGGCTGTACGAGAAGCTGTTGGAAATCTCTTATCCTGTCTACGACTTTAACTTTTACAATGGAAAAGACATGAGCTAGATTGGTAACCTGGGAGGCGAAGACAACTACAAGCTGTAAGGTTTCCGATGCTTCGGTCTTGACAACAACGTCGATACACTGGACAAAAAAAATAGGCTAATGTTACTAGGTCGTCGCAGGGAGTGTTTATTACGATCATGGCTCATGGGGCTAAGTCTCGAAAGAAACATAGGCAATATTAGGCAAGAGAATGTAGTCCGCAAGTACCTTGCGGCAAATTGACCAATGCGACATTGCACAGTGAAATTTCAACTTTCTGCAAATCGTAGTACTGGAGCCACTCGGTTCGCTCTCAGAGTTCCCGAAAGCTCATCCTCCTTTTGGATGCCTCCTCTCGAGAAATTAGAATGATCGCAATCAATCGTGACGCTGTTACACCTTCGCTCTTTAGCTACCGGACAGATAGCATCAAACACAACTAAAGCTGTTGCACTTCACTGGGCGTGAATGGGATGGTCCTTTCCTTCTCTTAGTTGAATGTAATTTGACTTCGTCACAAGAAGCGTTTCTGCACGCTTCCAAGACTTCAAGGAGCAGCGATACGAGCATGTCAGGCACCAGTACGAAACGAATAAGTTCACTGCCAAGGTCATGTATGGCCATATAAGTCCAAACCTCACATTCTTGCGCTCTTGGATGTTGGGGTGCACCTGTGACATTCACTGATCTTTCTGGGTCCACGTTTTGTTTGCTCCACATGTTGATATGTGTTTAGGCCTTTTACGAGAAAGTTATGCCAGCCTGGATCTTTGGTAAGTTGTTTAAGTGGATAAAGAAAAGGCAATCATCGGGGATATGAATTATCAGTCCCAGTTTAACTTTTGCCCATAGTAAAGACCCTTGGAACAGTTACGCCTTTGCCACAGAAGCCAAGTAATAGGGAGATTGTCGAGCAAATGCCTGCAGTCGCGATATAGTGGAGGAAATTAGGTCAGCTTGGGAAGCCCATATGGGTACCACATCTACTGGAGAATAAGGATAGTATAAGGGCCGCGGTACTTTATGCTTCATGTTGATTATCCTTCCATGATTTTCAGTGTCACGACGCGTATTATCAACACACAAGCGAGAGAGAGAAATAAAGGATCTTGTTTAGTGGTACAGGGGACACTACTCTAGACTTTGAAGCAACTGGAGCAATAATCATGCCAAACATGATCGCAGTCTTGCCAGAGCTGCACCTAGACAGCAGCAACAGTGGAGGCGGAACGTTTGGCAGCCCTCTCCTTGGCAAGAGCACGCTTCTGGATGATGGGCAAAGTCTTGGTCAAGCTCGGCTGAGGTGCGAGTTCCAAAGTACCCTTCTCCTCGACCAAAGGCAAGAACGACGCCTGAGGTCTCACCATACTCATCTTTGCAATCTTTCCTTCCCAAACAGAGTCTGGGAGCCATCTCAGCACAGATCTAGTGATCGCCGACACAACACCCTATCGTATTCACACATGAAACGAGCGTTAGAAGCGTTCGGTATCATGCAACAAACAGGCTATCGACGTGTTTTAGTTCCTCACCTTTCCGAGGATACTGGTGAATCCTTGGTTTTGCTCAAATTCCTCCTGGACAATGGGGAATCTCTCGGCGTAATATTCCTTGAAGGCTTCGTTGACGTCAACCATCGATGGAGATTCCATAGAAACGATCCAGTTGGCGAGGGCCACGGCGTCGTGCATGGCAGAGGCAGCACCCACTCCGCCGGAAGGGATCAACTAATGTGTATCAAAAATGGTTAACATTTTTTAGCGGGTTAGATTTCTGATCCAAAAACTTTGGCAAGGCGCCGGTTCTCATGTTCTACTAATATACCCTGTGGCATGCTAAAAATTCGATCAATATGGAGAGGGATTGTTAATAAAGATCGATAGGACAAAAAAAGATTGCACCATATCCAACGAATAACAGCACTTACCGTCACCAAGAAGCACGACGCGGCCAAGGTGCCAGGTGCGGAACAGCTTCTCCTCGAGCATGACCTTAGAGATGAGCTCTTTGGGGGTCTTGTCAATAAGATCTCCGATGGTATGAGCCTTTCCATCCTTGCCGCCGGGAATCTTGAAGTCGCGGACCTTGTTGCACATATCCTCAGCATTGGCACCCCAATCAGAGCGGCGCAAGTGTTCGTCCTCTGAGGTCGCTTTTCTGTCGAGGAATTCGATGACCATCCAGCACAAAGTGTTCTTCTTGGTAGTGAAGGTGCACCACTATTGATATAATGTAAAGAAGTTAGTGCCTCACCATGAAATAGGCCAAGCTATGCGTTCTACTCTGCCATGTTGCCCACATGAACCTTACACTGTACTTGCTGTTGGTGCCGAGGACAGAGTAGTCCTTGCAAAACTCGTTCTTCAGGTCAGGGAACTCTTCAGGGTCAAGCACATCGGTCTGGCCGACAAGGCAGATGCAGCCATAAGGCAGTGGGGCTGTGTCTGAAGAGGGCAACTCGTCCTCTTTCCTTCTGAGTATATTTTCACGGACTGTCGAGTGGGCACCGTCGGCACCAACAAGGATGTCGCAGTAGTACTTTGTGGTGTCTGAGAACCGGACCACTACACTCTTCTTGTCCTGGTCAAAGTTGTAGAAGGACTTGCCAAAGCACATGTTCTCCTCGGGAATTTGCTTCCTGAGGAGATTGTACAAGTCTGGTCGCGAAACGATGAATGAAGGATACGTGGTACTGTGGAAAGAAACGCCCAGTTAGAATAGAGTTCACGAGAAAAGTATAAATTTGTTGCGCATGGCATGTCCTTGGTACTCACGCTTCTTTGAGGCTGCTCAAGTTCATGGTGTACACTGGCTCCATGTCGTCAGTGATCACGTTCACCTCGTTGATGGGCTTGGCAATCTTGAGCAAATCGTCATACAAGCCGAGCTGCTGCAGAAGTGGCGTGACGGAGACTCCAAGTGCAATAGCAGAACCTATTATTTGGTTGGATGCAAAAGCAAAATTGGGAGCAGTTTAGCATGCTTGAAGCAGAACGATGCAGGGAGAGAGTGTGTGAGTGAGTGAGTGAGCGAGCAAAAATATGGCAAGGAGAGTTTACCTCGATCATTGATACCGTAGTTGCGCTCGAAGATTTCGAAAGGCACGCCAGCTTTCTTGAGAAGGATGCCGAGGGTCAGGCCACCGATACCGCCACCAGCGATCAATACTCTGGGCTTGCTTGAGTGCTCATTGGCGTACTGATGAGGGATTTGCAGTGGAATTTGGCGATAAAAATCGTATTGTTGGGCCATGTTTTTCTTCGTGAGAACAAGTAGTAAGTGGGAAAAGTGTTGGGTAGTAGGTGATGAGTGGAAGACGAGAGAAGATGACAAAGAATGAAAGTTGGAAATGGGTGCAATGAAGTTCAGGATGATGAAGATGGGTCCACCCCCGGGCAAACTTGTCCTCTTCCTTCAACTATTTGCCTGCATGTGTGTATGTGTGTATTCGTTTATGCTGTGCGACCTGAAATTTGGGACCATTGGAAAGAAAAGACAATAGAAGGGCTCTTTGTGCTTCTTTCCACTGGAAGGCAGATGCAGCGGATGAGAAAACCACAACAGTCCAGACACACCATCCCAACCAACCGTTGATGATTTTGTTGCCCAGCGATACCTACAGAATGCCAAAGGATGCCGAATCGACATGACGGCAACAGAATGCGCCCGTTCGCCTCACGAATGGCATCCACGAAGCGGATGGATGCTGCCCACTCGTCTTGATAGGCGAAACAAATAGTGAAAAGAAAAGGTGTGGAGCTGAGCCTATCGTTTAAAGGGCATGGCTAGGGTACGTCCTGCTTTCTTTTTGGCGCAGAACGCTCAGTGGCCAACAGGACATCGAGACCACAAAACGGCTACAAAAGAGGTACCAGGACGAGGTACAAATAGACGATGGCGAAGGTGGCAGGGCGTGAATGAACAACAAGGAGAGAGCAAATGGAGGTGTCAGCCCTGTACTCGGGAACTAACGTTGTTCCGAACGTACACAACTCAAACCATTCCTTCAATTGTGATTTCGCAAACATCGTTTAGCGTGTTTGTTTTGTGACTCGAAGGTGACAATGTCGATCATTCGACCATTGCCGTATGGCTGTCTGGGAGAAGGTTTTGCGAGCTATTATTTTTGGCTGGGTACACAAGTGGATGAAGATGAAAGGCGTTGTCAAAGGTATGGAGTACCAACCTCTAGCCCACTTTTTGCCGATGGTCGTGGGAACTGCTATATCTTCTTCTCAGAAGCCGAGCATGAAGGGCATGATTGAGCCAAAGCCTGGTAGTGTGTAACGGGAAATCAAAGAGGGAGCCGCGATGTTCCAGATAATAACCAACACATTTACGAAAGCAAGCAATAATTATCTTCCAACAAACTTGGATATCTTGAATAGTATCACTACGAATAGGTCTATACTAGTTTTTACTTGTGTCAGCAGGAATTAAATCTTAGCCAAGTCATAGCTACAGTCCGAGAGCTGTATTTAGACGGCAGCAACAGAGTAATCGGGACGTTTGGCAGCCCTCGCCTTGGAAAGAGCACGCGCCTCGAGAATGGGCAGAGTCTTGATCAAGCTTGGTTGGGGGACTTTTTCCAAAGTGCCTCTATCCTCGATCAATGGCAAGAATGATGCCTGAGGACGGACAAGACTCATCTTAATAATGATCTTTCTGAAGACCGAGGCTGGGAGCCATCCCAGCACAAATCTGGTAAGCGTCGAGCGGTAACCCTAATTGGAACGAATCGAACTCAGATCAGTATGAGCATGATGACGGTCTAGCATCGCATTTTCTTTCTTCGCCGCGTATTTGTTTTGTACCTTTCCGAGGATGTCGGTGAACCCTTGAGATGTGTCAAACTCGTCCTTGGCAATGGGGAATCGCTCGGCATGGTATTCCTTGAAGGCGTTTTCAACGTCAACCATCGAAGGAGACTCAAGAGAAACGATCCAGTTGGCAAGTGCAATGGCATCATGCATGGCGCTCACTCCACCCTGTCCGCTTGAAGGAACCAGCTAAAAACAATCAATCATCTTCAGCGGTTAGGTTGCAAGCCAAGTGGAAAGGGAAAGCATGAATACAGAGAAATACAATATGCTTACCTTGTGGCAAGCTATGGCACATGATGAATGAAGGATTGATTGCGGACAGTATTAGAATAAGTGTTGGTTAAAAATGGTCCTATCTCTTCAAAGACCGGGATCACGCTTAACCTTACCATCACCGAGGAGCACAACGCGGCCATGGTACCAAGTGTTGAACAGCTTCTCCTCGAGCAAGACCTTAGAGATGAGCTCCTTGGGGGTCTTGTCAATAAGATCTCCGAGGGTATGAACTTTTCCATCCTTGCCGCCGGGAACGTTGAAGTCGCGGACCTTGTTGCACATTTCTTCGGCGGCTTGGGGTCCCCACTCCGAATAATGGTCAGAGTCGTCTTCCCGAGACACCTCCTTATCAAGGAACTCGATGACCATCCAGCACAAAGTGTTTTTCTTGGTGGTAAAGGTGCACCACTATTCACAATACAATTTGGTGTTAGTGCGTCTCCGAAATGGCAAGGAGAGTAACTCACGAAAAGGAATGAATGCGAGCGCGGACTTACAGTATACATGTTCTTGGTTCCAACGATGGAATAGTCTTTGCACAGCTCGTCCTTCAGGTCAGGGAACTCTTCAGGATCGAGAGGCCCAGTCTCTCCGACGAGGCAGACGGCCTTGAAGGGCAGTGGAGCGTTATCGGAGGCAGGCAACTTGTTCTCAGCCTCAAGAGATCTGTACAGAGTTTTGCGGACTTTCGAGTAGGCACCATCGGCACCAACAAGGATGTCACAATAGTGCTTTGTGGCATCGGCGAATCGGACAAGCACGCTCTTCTTGTCCTGGTCGAAATTATAGACAGTCTTGCCAGTATAGATGTTCTCCTCGGGGACCTGGCGCAGCAGGAGGTCGTACAGGTCTGGACGGGGGATGATGTATGACTCGTAGGTGGTACTTTGCGGTAAAGAAAAAAACAGGACATACAGAAGTGTCAAGATTGGTATTTTGTGATCAAACAGTACCCTTGGCGACACAATGTACACTTACAGCTCTTCGAGGAATCCAAAATCCATGGTGTACACAGGGTCCAACTCGTCAGTGATAACATGGACCTGGGTAGTGGGCTTGGCGAGCTTGACGAACTCGTCGTAGATTCCAAGCTGCTTGAACAAGGGCATCGCGTTGGTTCCAACGGCAATCGCAGAGCCTAGTGGTCAAAGAGATAGAACGACAATATTAATTTTTTTTTGTTTCATTTCAGTCAGAGAGGAGGATGAAAATCAAGGGGCGAGAGAGTTTACCGAGTTGTTTGACGTCATAATTGCGCTCGAAGATTTTGAATGGGACCCCAGCCTTATTGAGGAGGATGCCGAGGGTCAACCCGCCGATGCCTCCGCCAGCAATCAAGACCTTGGGCTTGCTTGTGTTGTCAGACTCAAAGTGCACGGGTGCGTTGAATTGTTCGGTGAACATGTGCGCCATTTCCAACAAAAATTATGATGGGGTGGGAATGAAAGATGTGGAATGAAAGATGGGATGGAGCGAAATGGCAATTGAGAACAAGATAAAAGCGGAGGGACCCCATGCAAGAACTCAACGCCCGTCTCTTTCTCTGTGCATTTGATTTTCTTTTGTTCGTTTATGCTGTGCGACCAGAACCAAGAATCTAGTCGAGTGCTCTATGTTTGTCGCTTCCAAACAATTGCACCCTCGGTCGGGATGCATAATCGAGCAAAAACATTATTTTTTGGTAATCGAACAAATTGCTTCACGCTCTGCTCATCGACACCTCTACCCAAATGTAGGGCCACTATGGTTGCCATCGGCACCATCCTCCATCTGATTGAACAGAGTCATTCCTGTTGATGCTGGACTTTGCTGCAATTTGTTGGTCTCCCAGCAGCAGTATCACCCTTGAAAGGCCCGTTGCCTTTGCATACTCTAGACATGAGGTGTTTCCCAAATTACACCAACGATGCTAACCCTATTAGAGTTCACATTGATTGTTTGCCTTGTGCGCTGAGCCCGATGTTGGAGTAGCATGCCCTTCTCAATGCATGACTGCACTGGAACCTGGAACCATGTTCCCCCGTTGTGCCTTCCAAAAAAAAAAAAAATCACCTCAAAAACTCACAAAGATGTTCGGCCCAAGCACTCTTATCGATTGCCGCGACAGACAATTATGCAGACGAGAAGGCAAAGGACGTTTGAGGCGAAATATAATGTCAACCTCTGTTCAGAGCAAGCGTACGTGATGTCCATGACGCTCCTATGCCACAAAACGTCGTCGGGCGCGCCCTCAAATGGACATGTTACTGTCGATGTTTCGCAGGCAGTCGTCCCTGCATCGTCACTGCCAACCACTGCCGTATTTCCATCAAATGAGTCTTTTGATTGGGAGATGATATGGACGTCCCACTCAAATAAACTGCCATCATGGTTGCCCATCCTTGCCCAACGGGAAAACCTGTTGGTACATCAATTAAGTTCATAAGGTTCGTGGACACAGAAAAAAACTGTCCATCCATTTGAGCGGGCTCACCTTGTGCGGGTGAGAGAAAATACAAACACCCATTGCTTCTTCACTATCAGCATTGGGACACTTTCATTATACGAAATGCAACCAACTATCAAGACGTCTCTCTCACTCCTCCGCGCAAGCGACAGCAAAAAAAATCATACCATTTCTGAAATTCAAGCTGAAGAGAATATATTCAGGGAACTCCAGGACAATATCAAGCAGGCGCCAATCATGAAGATAGATTATTTCTAAATTATTAGAGAATATGATGAACGATGCGACGTCTACAATGTCCCTTCCCCTTCCGCCTCCTGGTTTCCCACGATGTTCAAATAGCAGTAGCAGACGTGGCACGAGCAGCTTTTTGTCTTGCAGCCTCTTGTTCCTCGAGAATGGGAAGGGTCTTGGCTAAGCTTGGCTGATACATGAGCTTTAGTTTGTTCTTATCCTTAATCAGAGGCAGGAAGGAAGCCTGCGGACGAAGAGTCGACATATTCATGATAATTCGCTTCCATATCCAGTTGGGAAGCCTCCTGAGCACAGCTCGGACAAGTGTCGCGCGCATGTTCTGGTGGCGCAAAATCATCAATAAAAAAAAAGGGGGCGAAGGTGCATGTCAGCAAACTGTGAAAGGACATTACGCTTTTCAGGAGACATTGGCTCTTTTTTTTTTTTTTTTTTTTTTTTTGCTCATGATTACCTTCGCCAAGATGTCAATGAATCCTTGACTTCTTATGAACTCGTCTTTAATAATTGGGGATCGTTCTGCATGATATTCCTTGAAGGCAGTGTTAAGTTCGGACAAGGAAGGGGCCTGCAGTGTAGCGATCCAGTTTGCGAGCGTGACAGCATCGTGCATGGCGGTTACGCCTCCTTGGCCTGCAGAAGGCACCAACTAGCATCATAAAGAGAAAAATGGTGTCGTAGTGAGATCGTATTATATGATGTAGAAAGCATATACGCTAGAAGACATAGCTGGAGTGGAGTCTTCTCATACCTTATGACAGGCTAATCGGAGATACAGTGATACCATGCACCGTGAAAAAGATGGTCTCAATATTAGACATGGAAATGAAGTACCAACATGACTGTGCTTGCAATATTTTGGAAACGAACAAGCATGCTTACCGTCCCCAAGAAGCACAGTACGGCCGCCGTACCAAGTGTCAAAAACCTTCTCCTCGAGCATGACCTTTGAAATCAGTCCCTTAGGCGTTCTGTCAAGCAGATCTCCTAGTGTACGCACTTTTCCGTCTTTGCCACCAGGAATCTTGAAGTCCCGCACCTCTTTGCTCATGGCCTCGGCAGCCTCGATTCCCCACTCCGAGTTGCGGAATGAATCATTTTTCTTGGACGTCTCCTTGTCCAGAAACTGGATAACCATCCAGCACATCGTGTTTTTCTTCGTAGTAAACGTGCACCACTATCGAGACAAGAGCAGTATTAGTGAATACACGGGAGGGAAAGGAGTTGCAAGAGAGAGAAAACAGCCACTACATACTGTACACATGTCCTTTCCAAGGATGGAGTAGTCTTTGCAATTCTCCTCTTTCAAATCGGGGAACTCTTCAGGGTCGAGAGGCTCGGTCTGGCCCACGAGGCAGACACATTTAAAAGGAAGGGGCACATCATCCGAAGGAGGCAAAGACTTTGCCTTCTTAAGCAGCTTGTACAAATGCTGCCGGACAGCCGAGTGTGCACCGTCGGCACCGACCAGGATGTCGCCTTCATACTCGGAGCTGTCTGCGCATCGAATCGTGACACCGTGGTCGTTTTGCTTAAAGGAAAGGATTCGTTTACCGAGGAGGATGTTCTCTCGAGGAACATGACTCCACAAGATGTCGTACATGTCTGGCCTGGGGATGATGAACGACTTGTATGTTGTGCTAAGAAGCAAAAGCAGAGAAACACGAACTCGATTAGAGTCCCACTCGCACCTTGTTGCCGCCAACAAAAAGCAAAAAGGTTTGTTGTTTGGTCACTTACACTTCCTCCAGCCAATCAAACTCCATAGTGTACACTGACTTCATTTCGTCAGTGACGACTTGAACATGGCTGATGGGCTTGGCAGCCTTTACGAAATCGTCGTATATGCCCATTTGTTTAAAGAGAGGAGTCACATTGGTACCCAAAGCGAGCGCAGATCCTTTCAAATTGGATGCAAATAATAAAAATCGTCAGATGCAGCGTGGAAGTTGCATAGATCACGAGTGTTATCTCATCGAATTTTTTAAAGGAACCTACCGAGTGGCTTCATCTCTTTTGCTCTCTCAAATACAAGGAACGGGATGTTGGCTTTCTTGAGAAGAATGGCCAGGGTCAAGCCCCCGAGGCCGCCGCCACTGATGAGCACCTTGGGCTTGACTAGGGTTTCAAGCTCCTCTGGTGAAAAAGGGAGCGTTGGTTTGCCATTGGACTGGTAAAGGTTAATTTCAGGCACATCCTGTTCATTGGCCTTGTACTGCCTAACAATTTCAGGGACTGTCATGGTTGTTGGGTGGTTGAGGGAAATGGAAAGAGTAGCGAATGGAAGATGGGAAACTGAATGACATTCGAAATGAAAGAATGAGAAATGAGCAGGGTCCAGTGGTATCCCTGAAAACGAAACTTTTGCGCTCTCTCTTTCTCTCTCTCTTTCTCTCTTTTTCTCTCTCGTTGTTGTTACTTTTTTTTCATACAGCATGCTGCCCATTTGGACCTGTACTACTTTCAGGAGTTCAGTCAAGAAGGAAAAAAAGAGGGGTTGGGCTCATTTGTACTAGACAAGACTTCAGCCCATCGGCCTCGACTCGTTAGTTGGTTGATAGGTTGATGTTTTCTATTTGCTTTCTTAGAACGCATGATTGGCGTCGTGGTAGTACGCATCTGACACGGCATAGAAAAACGCTCAATGCTTGGAAATACGAAAAGCGGAACACCTGCCGAACATCGAGCCTGTGCTCCAAAATACTCGTGCATTAGAAGCAGTGGTGGTTTGCAGAGGTACTAGAAAGTGCCAGTTTTCGTGGCAATAGTTCTGCAGCGTCATTTTTTTCCCACTGCAATGCAAGGCGTGCATGAGGCATTAGCATGCAACCATACACAACAAGTGCATGCTTATTGGACAGTCAGAGCCCGCCAAAGTTGAAGTCGGAGAAGCTCGTTCCTCTTCCTTCCCTCTTTTCTTCTCATCGCCAATGGATTCAACCCTATGATCGAATTTTTTTTGATGAGAGCATTTTCATGCTTTTTCATGCTTGTGTTCAGATTTTCTCTTTCTTCCTTTTCCTTCCACTCAACCACAGAACCACATAGCACCAATACACTCTGTATCACGGAAATGACTGATCCAGCCCTCAACAACAACCCCAGCGCCCCACCAAAGGTCATGATCGCCGGTGCAGGAATTGCCGGTCTCCTTCTCGGAATCTTACTCGACAAGGCCAGGATTCCCTATCACATCTATGAGAGAACCGCGAGCATTAAGCCCCTGGGCGCATTGATGTCTCTTGGCGCCAATATCCTTCCCCTGCTGGACCAAATCGGTCTCTACAAGGAACTGCAGGAGATCTCGCTCCCTTGCGACAGCTTCTTGATTTACAGCGGAGACGAAGAGTTGCGGTTGTTAGGAAATATGGGAAGACCAGAGAGCGAAGAGTTGTAAGTGATAGAGAACCCTTTTGCTCGTGCAAGGAAAAAGATGACCGGAGATCCATGATACACAAACCACCACTGAACACACACATATATATATACACATATTATATAGCACCGGATACCCGATCGCAGTCTTTGCGCGGCATCGCCTGTACGACCTGCTGCTGAAGCAGATCCCGCCCGAGAAGATCTCCTTCTCGCAGAAAGTGATCTCCATCTCGGAGGACAAGGATGGCGTGACGATCCAAACCGCCGACCACCAGACCCACCGTGGCGACATCCTTGTCGGCGCCGATGGGACATACTCTGCGGTTCGACAGTCCATGTATGCGGCCATGGAGAAGGAAGGGACGTTGCCTGAGGTGGACAAGCACCAGATGAGCAAGGGATTCGCTTGTCTTGTGGGAACCACTGATCCTCTGGACCCGGCAAAGTACCCTGGATTGATGGATCCTAGCTCACGCGCGATCCTCGTCCTCAGCGACAAGACGCCATACAATGTAACGATTTGCAGGACAAGGCGAGATGTATGGCGATTCAATGTTGTTCTAACGTCGCGGATCTCTTTCTTTGTTTCTAGTGGAGCGCATTCACCGTCCCGGACGGCCGGATCTGCTGGAACGCGATTGTACAGCTGGACGAGAGGCAGTCGCAGGAGAACGAGGCTAAGGGGTCGCAGTGGGGCCCCGGAACCAGTGCACAGATGATGGACGAGATTCGGGACTTTAGGACCCCCTATGGCACCATGGGCGACTTGATCGATGCGACGCCCAAGGACGTGATATCGCAGGTGTACCTGGAGGATAAGCTCTTTGAAACTTGGCACCATGGCCGAGTGGTCTTGATTGGAGACGGTATGCAGTATAGCTTCACAAGTCTTCACCACCATTGATGGATGACTTTCGGAATACTCACGTCTTTTGATTTTTTTTACCTCCTTTGATGGCTGACCCAAACATGTCTCCAGCTTGCCACAAGGTAAGCGGACGATTGCGGGAGAGCAATGTTGTTTGTTTGATTTTTCGATTAGCATTTGTGTTTATCTTTGTGGCTCACATATCTAATCGAATTCGTCCGTGTATTAAAACAGCTTCTTCCAAGTGCAGGTCAAGGTAAGATTACCGACATGATTACTGTGTGTTTTCCAACATGCCATAGCTAATATTGATCAAAACCTCTCACAACCGGATTTGTGGTAGGTGCCGTGAATGCGATGCAGGATGCCGTCGTCCTCGCCAACTGTCTGCGCGATCTCGAGTCCACGTCGCCCGAGGCGATCCACGCCTGTTTTGCTGATTTCCGTGAGCAGCGCTATGTACATGTCAAGGAGCAGTACGAGACCAGCCAGATGAACGCCAAGCTTATTTATGGCCAGGTAAAATACATGCTTATTATGTTGTGCCCCCCTCCCCCCCCTCCCCTTCCCCACAATGCAAAACTGCTGGATTCCTTCAACCACAATTTGGCCAACAATTTTTTAATTATCATATGCAGACTCTCATGGAAAGGACATTGCGGTACATGGTCTTCAACTGGATGCCCCGCTGGGTCATACGTAAGGGCATCATCAAGGACTTGTTGTATCGCCCTCTGGCCATGTTCCTGCCCTTGCCCGAGGCACGCGGCCCGCTCGAGCGACTGCCTCAGAAGCCTTGCAAGGGACTGGTGGATCAACGTCAAACATCCGTTGTTTGAACTAGCGTGATATACCTTGGCAAGGAGGCGTCTAAGAAATATACATTGGCGTGCCACCTGGTGTGTTTGGAGTGCAGAAGTATGATAAATATGCTATTTGTTTTTATTGTTTTACTTTTTCGTGGGGCTATTAAATACAAAACCGTGACATGTCTCCATGTTGAGGTTTTTCGGGATGGCGGCTGTCCAAGGGGGGGGGGGGGCTTACTCGTCGCTAAACTGACGACGGGCATTGGCCATATCCTCAATCATGCGCTCGTACTCCTCCAGCTTCTGTGTTGACGCTGAGTTCAGCCCGTTCGACTGGTGGTGGGACGAAGGCGACGGTGACGAGCGGCTGGGGTACTGCTGGCCGCGCAGACTGCGTGGTGATGTTGGGGTGGTGCTAGTGCTGTACTGATCCTGGCGGTATTGCTGACGAGAGCTGTAACTGCTTGGGGACATGGTCGTAGGCGAAGTGACCGAGGCCTGTGGTGACATGGGCGATGGCGATCCGCGAGAGTTGTGTTGTCTTGATGGCGATGGCGAAGAAGGTTGCGGTTGCTGCTGTTGAGAAGCGCTCGCGTCTATCATCATCTTCAAGTACTCTTCACTTCCAGCGCCTCCCAGGTACCCATTGATCCCACTCATCCCGCTGAGTGAGACAACACTGTTGCGGACAGAATCGGCTCCGTGAAAGTTGTCCAGTAGAAGAGAGATCTTGTTCTCAGACGCGCGGAGCTGGTTCTCCAGATCCTGGTTTGTCTCCTGGAGCGACTGGATCGTCCGCTGGGCATTCTCGACCGCGGTTTCCAGGTCCTGCTGGCGCTGCTGCTGGCTCTTGCTCTGGGTATCTTTCTTCTGCGACTTGAGTGCGCGGAGCGCGTCTTCGAGTTCCTGGCCTGTGGTCTTGTTCATCTCGTGGGCCTGCTCCAGATCATACTGGCTCTGCTCGAGCATCTCACGGGTCTGAGCCAAAGTGCGCTCCAAATCCTGCGACTTGCTGTTGGACTGAGAACGAGTAGATATCTCCTCAACTTGCTGCTCCAGCTGGAGTGATCGCTCATGTGCCTCGTGCAATTGGCGGTGGACCTGTGCAAGTTCGTCCTCAAGCTCCGCTACGCTCTCGTTGCTCTGCCGGTGCTTCTTGACGGCTTCGAGCTCGTTCCTGGCCTTTTGGGCCTCCTCCTTCAATCGCTGGAGGATCGACTCGGATCCTTCGGCATAGTGCACCGCGGTCTGGTAATCGGCCTCGAGCTGCTGGATCTTTTGCTTTTGTTGCTTCTGGTTCTCCAACATCTCTTTGATTTGGACCTCTGCCTCATCGGCACGCTTCTCGGCATCATGGGCCTTGTTCTTCCAGCCCTGTCCAACGGGTGCCTTCTCGCCGCTCTCATGCAGAGACAAAGCCTCGAGCATCAAATCCTCCGCCAGCAGTCCGTTCTCCTTCATGACACCACGGAGCAAGCCCAGCTGCACTTCGTGGTTCTCCTGTTCCCTCGACATCTCCTCCAGAGCCTCTTCCTTCCGGATCAACTGTGTCTGCAACATAGTAACTTGGTCTTTGGACTCGGTCAGGCGTCTCTGGGCCGAGGCAGCTTCTGCGCGGGAAGCCATGGAGCTCTGTTCCAGCTGGGAAATGCGAACCATTGTATCGCTCAGCTCCTTGTTCGCCTTGGCAGCTCGTGCCTGCGATTCTTTCAGCAGCACACGCAGCGATCCGAGCTCGTGCTCAAGCTCAGCAAGGCGCGATGCAGAAGTGATAGCCATGATGCTATCGTGCTTGCGGTCCTTGGATGTGATGGTTGGGCTGTTAGGTCCAGAAACATGCTGGTTCGCTTGCAGGTCGTTGTCATTCATCTCTTCCTCGAGCATCGTCCGCAAAGCCTCGTTCTCGCTCTTGGACTTTGCCCACAGCTTCTCCACATCCTTGGCTTTGGCCTTCCAGTGATCCGCCTCACGTTGGGCACGGTCCATGTCCGCTCGAACGTTAGCCAGGTCCATCTGTGTTTGGTCCATCTCTTGGCGAGAGAGGGTCCAGTTCCTGTCTGCCTGCTCGGCACGATCGTTCGCAACCGAATATGCGAGCTTGGCTTTCTCCAGCGACTTTTTTTGGTGATCCACTGTGGTCTTCAGCGTCGAGATCTGTGAGAAGAGCGCCGTGGATTGCTGCTGGTAGCTCGACAGCCCAGCTTCACTGGTCGCACTCCTGGCCTCCCACTCGCGGACTTCAGCCTCAGCGCCTGAGGCTCGTTCGTGCAGCATGGATAGCTCGCTCAGAGCTCGAGTATGCGCCTGTTGAGCATCATCGGCACGAGAGGATGCCTCCCGCTCACGCTCCTCGGCAGACTCGCGGGACAGGCGCTCGTGCTCCAAAATCGTATCGTACTGCGCCAGTTGTTGCTGGAACTGATCATTCTGGGCAAGAGCTGCAGCAAGTCTCTTTTCCAGATCGGTCGCGCGAGCGGTTTCGGTAGCCACAAGAGAAGATGCCTCGCCTGTCTGAAGGGCCGAGACCTTGGCCTTGAGATAGGCGGCCTCCTGCAGGGCTGATGTGCGGACTCGTTCAGCCTCGCGCACCTTGTTAGAGGCAGCCTGTGCCTGTGTTGCGATTGTTGTCTTGGATCGCTCGAGTTCTGCCTTGACGTTCAATAGCGCCTGCATGATCCTGTACTTGTCGCTGCCGACTTCACAAACCTCCAGTTCATCTTCGAGGGCCATGATGGCCATGGACAAGGGTCGGTCGCCCATTTTCTTGCGAGCCATCGAGACTTCGGCCAGGAGCCACTGCTCGCGCTGCTTGAGATCCTTGATCTCGATATCCTTGGTTGACTTGGTGACATGAGAAGATGTCACAGTCGTGGGTGTGACCACCGAAGGAGTCTGTTCAGAGGAGAGCGAAGGCGACGCTGAAGCAGAAGACTGGTCCAAACGCAAGTAATCTCTTTGGTGGTCGGGGTTGGCGATGCGCAGAGGAGCTCTCTGAGAGGTTTCAACTGACATACGTACTGCGGTCTGCATGTTGTTGATAGAGGCGTATGATCCCGCACGATTCAAGGGCTCGCGGTTCATGACGTCGAGGTTGGAATTTGATCCTTGGCGGTTCAGCTCGAGCTGCGATCCGGCGTTGTTCCTAATAGGAAGGCTGTTGTTGCTCTGGTTGCTGCGATGGTAACCATTTCCGCTGGCTGAGCGCTGTTCTCCATGACCACGGTCATCCTCGTAACCATAGTTGCCCTGAGACGAATGGGACTGTTGTTGAGATGGGCCTCGAGGCGCGTCCCGCTCATTGTACTCATCTTCTTGACGTGTTTGTTGTTGAGAAGTGTTGCGTCTGATTTCGTCGATCGACTGTGTGCCACGGGGTTCGAATTCATGAACAGAGAAGCCAACAGGCTTGCCGATGGTCCTGCGACGGGCGACATGGGTCGATTCGGCAAACTCCAGGCTCAAACGAGAGGGTGATTCGCCTGCCCGAACGCTGTGATGATCCTGGGCACCAGTATAAGAACCTTGGCGATCAATCTGTTGATTGTAAGAGCCTTGGCGCTCCATTTTTTGTTGATGTTGCTGCTGTTGCTGATACTGCTGCTGGAACCGTTTACCCTGGTCAGGATGGTCGTTGTAGGGTGAGCTTCTTTCCTGTCCTTCATGACGCACAGCATCAATGTCATAGTCGGATCGCTGCGAGCTCATGAATGATGGCTCTGTGTATCTGATTTTGTCTAGTGAAATGATATAATAGAATAGGAGTGGTGAGCTTCTCGGGATGCTGTAGTAATGAAGAAGCAAGTAGATATCTAGACATGTTTAAACGTAGCCTTACTGGTGTCGAGAACATAGATGGTGCCAGCGTCCTCATTGTTGGCGTTCAGGTCCAGCTGTCCACCGAGGATATAGATTTTGTCGCCGATGCAGCACATTGAATGCTCGGATCTTGGCGTGGCTCCATTGAGAATGTTTGGGAACGACAGCCATTTGCGCTCTAAGTAAGAGAACCGAGTTAGTTAGCTCAAGTCCCGTAAGCATTTGTGCAATTTATCAAACAAAACTTGGCCTACCATTGAACTTGAAAGCGCAAAGTTCGCCCAGCAGCTGATCTTCATGGTTCATGCCTCCAAAAATGTACATGGTATCGTCCAGCACGGCAACGGTGTGCCCCTGGCGACTTGTTGGCAGAACACCATACGCTGGAACAGCCTCCCACCCATTGGTCTTTGGGTCGTAGCACCAGATGTCGTTGTAGTAGTACTTGTCATCAGCGCCTCCAAAGCTAAAAGATATCGAACATAAAAGGAGAGCGATGAGTTCTTGCTTTCTCTTTACACACGGCTTACCCAAATCGAGATGAACTTACATATACACCTTGCCATCATATGCAGCTGCACTGTGTCCAGCACGTGCAGGCGGCAATTGAGAGATGGGCTCCAGTTGGTTCCATTTGGGGTTCTTTCCGTTCACTAGATTCAAAGTGGTGAATATTTTGATCCGGGCTGAACAGCATTATAGAAATAAAGAAGGCGATAGCACTTACAGGACTTCATATCAAAGGCTGCAATGTCGTTTAGATAGTAACTGTTAAGCCGACCGCCAAAGATGTACATGGTTGTGCCGACCACACAGGCAGCGTGTGAATGGCGAGGAGGAGGGAGCAGACCGAGGAAAGTGGGCCTGTTCCACTCTTTGCGCGCCGTGTGCAGGACATAGAGGACATCGTTGCACTTGTTCTTTGCGTCTTTGCCACCAAAGTCTATAGTCATATATTGTCATCATCATCACCATGAGGTTAGACTTTTTTTTAGCAGATATTCCTTTGCAAGTTTTGAGCGCAAGTAGCTATCTCTCCAACTTACACATCACATATTGCCCAATGGTGACGGCAGTGTGTCCACTGGTGGCTGGTGGGCTGTCTCCTCCAATGGGCAGCCGTTGGCAGTGGAGTGATTCTATGATGCGACAGAATTGGTAGATGTGTTGGTTAGATATGTTGCGATCGGGGTCGTTCCTCATGCTACCCGAGTAATGAACGAGACGGGAAGAAGGGAAGGAGACGGGGGGGGGAGCCCACTTTTCTCTTTGTCTCTCCCTGTCTCTCCCTCTCTCCCTCTCTCTTTGCTCTCACTCCTCATCTCTCGTGTCTCGTCTCTTTCATTCTCCATCCTTTCCCCTCACTCCACCCACTTTCTGCGCATAATGCGATTCGTGTGACAAGTGAGGAGCGAGGAGTACGTATTGAAACTCTACTCCGCCGTGAATTTACTTCTCCCTCGTCTGTTCTCGCTCTGTTCACTTCACAGTTCCCACTAACAGCACAAAAAAAGAGGGCCTATAGAACAGTCTCGACAAATCATTCATCCGGAAGAACAATAAAAAACCAGTCAATCGAGTCTGCTTACGAAAGTCAATCACATGCACATCCTTCTGGGGCGATCCTTTGACTATGCCACCAAAGATGTAAATGTCGGTGCCCGTTGAGACATGGGATGCGGTGTGGGCAAAGCGAGGGAAGGGGTTGGTCGACATGACCAGGGCTGAGGCCCATGGGCCAGTCGAGGACAGCGATGGGTTGGCCATCGAGTTAAAGGTCGAGAGGGATCCCTGGCTGCCCTGGTGATGGTTACGATGCTGATTAAGTTGCTGGTGATGTTGGTGAGAAACATGTTGCTGTTGTTGATGGTACCGAGCCTTGTCGCCCTCGAGCGAGTTTTTGCTCGAGAATGAGTGTGAATAGGGGTGATTGCTGTGGCTCGGGTGTGAATGTGTGGTGGAGGGCAGATCTGAGTTTGTGATGGAGTTGTTGGCACTGCTCGAGTTGTCGGTGTTGTAGTGGAAGTTGCCATTGCCATTGACATTGTCCCGGCTGCTGGACTTGTCGTCTCTGTCCTTCTTGCTCTTTTTTGAGAAGAGACCAGCCATTGTGTAGTATTGAGGAAGACGGAGAAGGAATGAAAGACGAAGGGGGGGGAGTGTGTGTGTGTGTGTGTCTATGTATGTGTTTGCGCGTGTAGGATGGAGAGGAAGGAGAACGAGGGGAGGAATGGAGGAGCGAGAAGAAGGAGGGTTGTGATGAATGAAATGGATTGGGATGAGAATGTGAAAGGGAAGAGGGAAAGTTCAAAGAGGCCGTTTGTCGAGCTGGGATTCTGCTCTTCTGCACTACCCATTCTATCTCTCGCTCTCAGCTAAACGACACCGACTCGACTCGACTCCACTCCACTCCATGGCTCTCTTCGACTGTATTTACACCCTTTTGATGCTTTGGCTGACATGTGGTGGAGGTCACACAACTCCCGTACAACAGACAGTTGATCGTAATATATGTCCGATCGTGCAACCATTCATAACTTCGTAAATTGGTTGCTTTTATTAGCCTTCGCCTTCATACATTGTTGTCTCCGATGGTACAAAACAACAAATGAACGGCGCACAGAAAGAAGCAAAAAGAGGTGTAACCATTTGTTTCCAGGCAGGGAGGAATGATCATCGATCCATTTGCTTCCTCTCTTGCGTTCTGCAGGGACAGAGAACCCAAAGGGCAGAAGTAAGCTCGGGAACTGATCTGCGATTAGAAATTCAGGCACCAGGGGGGAAAGGGGTAGAGAGGGGGAAAGGGGTAGAGAGAGTGAGAGGGACCATTTCAGGGGCAAGAGCGAGTGGGCGCCCAACTGGGGATGATCTCATCATCATGTACAGTAAGTCATCATTACATGCACGCACGCGCCTTAGCAAATATACACCTCATTCATCAACTACCTCAAACACGTACTCCTCCTTCACGCCAAAATTGTCGTGTACGCTGCAAAATGTATCAGCGCCAGTCTATTCCAGCCAAACGAAACTCTCTTTGTCTTTTTTTTTTTGCGTATGGAGCAACAAAAGGAACAAACAGGTTAAATAGCAATTGTTCCTTGAACGTGAACTCGTTGGATACACTCTGAAGGATACGTGGTCACTTGTCTGCCCAACACAATATTCCTACTTGCCCATCTAGTCGGTTAAGGATCTATGCTGACCACACACGCCATGCCAACTCGCTCAGAGCACACGCATACACACATGTTTCGCCTGTCATTTTCTTTGTTGTCTCCTCAGAAAGCCCATTTTGAGCTGTGATTCATAAAAAAGTGGGACTGTGGAGTGGAGATCGTCGGATCTTGTTCCTTCTTTGTTTTTATTGCTCATGGACTCAAATGGATTACTTGCGTTGTGGTGCAACCTAGTACATAACCCCACAGCACAGAGTACAGATGCAGGCCAACTATCTCGCCACGACAAAATGGGCCAAGCCGGTTTCTCGCCATAGGTCCATCCCTTCTCTTCATCTCCTAGAACGAAGAAAACAGCGCTAAACATACTAATGCCGCACTGACAGCCATTATTTTCTTGGACATGAGCCATTCTTGAACTGTTTTCTAACACCAATGTTTTGCACCACTAGCATTCGAGCTCCTTATCTCCTCTCTTCTCTTGTCTCCTTTACATCCTTCCTTGACTTCCGTAGGACCAAAGAATTCTCTCAATTGCAGCCAACAGTATAAAAATGCCTCATTTTCATGCTTTTCCCCAAAGTCATCATGCACCGAGACAAGACGAGGATTTAGGCACATCACCAAGACATGTAAGTATATAGACAGGTACCTGGTAATATGGCGAGACGTGTTGCACTTTGAAGTGACTCCAGAGGAGAGAACTAGTCCCCAATGACAAATTGTGCGCTAATTGCGCAGATCCTGAATACGATGGAGACGATCCAGGAATAGCCAAGGTTGCTCGATAAGTTGCCAGGTGTCCATCGCTTACTCGTTCAAACAACGGCGCTCACCACGACTGACTACTTGTCAATTTTTGTGATAAGCCACCCCTCCTCTTCATTCAAAAGGGAGTCGCCTTTCAGGGTTGATTGGAAAGAGGTTTTTTCTTATCTTTTGCACTCTCATCCTCCTTTGTTTCTCTTCTCTCTCCCTTCCTTTCGCTCCTTTCACTCCTTTGCTTGTCCAGTCTCTCTCCACACGATCAACGACTGTTACAAACGTTAACAACTACTCCGTATTACACTACCTCAATCTCATGACACCTCCAGCTTCCGACAGCAAAGAACAAAAGCTCCCCACAGCCACCCTGCCCGGCATGACTGGTCCTCTGATAGGCAACGGCCCTGGGTACACCCACGGCGAGGCCATCGCCCTGCCCATCCTCTCCTCCTTCTCGAAAAAGATGCAGCTCTCGGCTGCTTCCGACATAAAGCCTTGCTCCACTGCAACGACCACTTCAACGCCATCAATCCCCACAGCTGCAAATGGAGCCTCATTAGCTGCACCTGCTCACATTCCATGTGGCGCTTCGGTCTCTCCATTGTCCTCCGCTGCCTCCACACCTTCAAAAACAGCCCCATTCTCGTCCACCACAGCCTCGCCTCAGTCAAATGCGAATGGGTCTAATGGACAGCTTGCATGTGTACGAGGTGGCGCCGATGCTGGCATCGTTGTGGTCTCTGGTGGCACTGCATGTAACTCGCTCGTCCAGCTGCTGCAGGACATGACTCCGAACGTCACATATGTCTGTAAGTAGTTACTCTCCCTCTCGTCCTTTCTATTCTTGAGAAAGCAATGTGGAGATCCTTTCTATCTCGCCACTTGTTAACTTGCGGGATACGACCCAACCAGCCTTGTCTCTATTGGGTGTAGGTGGACCAAATTCGATCTATCCCTTTTTTTCGGTGTGTAAAGCGCTTTTTAGCGCCAACCATGCAGCCTCGCCCATCCGTGCGTCTTTTTTTTTGTGCATTCTTGGACGGAGGCAGAGGCTAATAGATAGGAAGCTCCACTTTCCTTAAACATCCCTGTGCTCAGATCAGAGCCACTTTGATGTGCTATTTTTTCCATTTATTTTGGGTCTGTCGTATCGTGACTCACTCCACTTGGCACTGCCTCTACTCCATCCCATCCAACAACAGAGCAAACAGAGCAACCCAACCACGCGACACTACACGAAAATCCGTTGGGTTTGGGCGAAGTATATACTAACTCGACTTTTGTTCTCTTCTTGTGCTTTGCTAGTAGGAATATCGGACAATGGAGGCTCAACAAGCGAGATCCTCCGTGTCCTGGACGGGCCCGCCATCGGCGACATTCGCTCCCGCTTGATTCGACTGATCAAGCCAGAACCTTCGGATATCGGCCGGACCGCTATCCAGGAACTGTTGGGATACCGCCTGCCGGGACACGGGGACGAGAACGCCATTAAGAACGAATGGGTCGAGATTGTTGAAGGCAGCCATCGGTAAAGAAGACGTTATAATATTGCGCTGATGAAAAGCATTAACTGCACATTTAAGAGAACATTTAGATTGACAAGTAGTCGTTACTTTGCCCTGTTTCTAGGTTGTGGCAGCATATCCCTTCAGAAAAAAAGGAAGTTATCCGCGGTTTCTTGATATACATACAGTCGGAGATCCTCAAGCGTGCACATAAGCGCTTCTCATTTTCGAATGGATCCATCGGTAACTTTTTCTTGACGGGCGCACGTATGTTCTTTGGATCGTTGGAATCGGCCATTTTCTTGTTCGCTGCCATCACAGGCATCACCCAGCCTACCCGTGTCATCCCCGTCATCAACACCAACCACGGCATCGCCATCGCTGCTTTACTCAAGGATGGTCACACTATCCTGGGACAGTGCGCCATCTCACACCCGTCCCTCGCCGCCTCGGGAGACAGTTTTAGCGGCGGACATGTCCGCCCCAGCATGACCTCTGCCTCCACCACCCCCGACGGCTCCAAGACCCCCGACTTGGCCGCGATGCTATCGTCGTCCCAGCAGGAGGACAGCTTCTCGACCCTGAAGCTGACCCAGAACAACATCTACTTTGACAAGAGCCCCACGCAGTCAAGCTCGCTCCAGTCCCGGATCACACGTTTGTATTACATCAATGAGTACGGCCAAGAGATCTTCCCTCCACCCAACCCAAAATTGCTGTACGCCCTGGCCGAGATGGAGACGCTGGTCTACTCGATCGGGTCGCTGTATACGTCCATCATCCCGTGCCTGATCCTTAAAGACGTGGGGCGTGGGATCGCCGAGTCACGCTCGCTCAAGAACAAGATCTTTATGCTCAACGGGACCAACGACCGCGAGACTCCGGACTACACAGCGTTGGATTTCATCTGGGCGATCACGAACGCCATGAACCACTCGCTCAAGCTGTCGGGACAGTTCTGGCCGAACGAGTACAAGCCCGCAAAGTACATCACCCACCTCATTTACTTGGACAACTCGGAGGTGCAAGTCGATACCTGGGGGATCGAGAAGCTGGGCATTGAGTGTGTCCCTTGCACAGGCCGTCGGGATCCTTCGTCGGACCGTCCGATCTATGATGAAGCGTATCTCGACAAGACGGTGCGTGCCATCCTGGACGGCGAGGCCTAAGTGCTATATTGGCCACTCTTACTTTCGCAGGAACAGCTGGACATAAAATATTTTGTTAAAAAATCCCCCCCCCCCCCCCCGATTAAAGCACAGCATCTTTTGGACGTTTACGTCAAAGTCATATAGAGCAGACAACGTGATATGTTATTCAAAAACTTTTTGTTTTTTTTGATCGTCTATGCTAACTGTTTTCGTCCAATTCCAACTTTCCAGTGCATCCTCTCCGCACTTTGTTCTTTCTTTAGTCAATCTTGATCGATCCATAGATCTTGCGGACAAACATAAACGTCGAGAAGAAGCCAATCGCTCCCGAAAGCACAAAGAACATCATGCTCATGATCGCCGTCCAGCCAAAGTACAGCACCATCGACGTGAACGACTTGATCTGCAGCGTCGAGAAGTAGTACATGATCGAGTATCCGAAAATATACAGCGCCGACGCCCCAGAAGTGAAGAACGCGCGCCACCACCAGTGGTAGTCCTCTGCGCACAGCTGGAAGTAGCACATCAGGATCGTGACCTCGGCACACATCAGGATCAGGATGCCAAAGACCAAGAACAAGAATCCAAAGACGTAGTAGATCTTGTGGAACCAGATCGAGTTGAGGATAAAGTACAGCTCAATAAAGATGGCTCCAAAGGGCAAGATACCACCCATCAGCATCACGGGCAGGGGGCGCAGGTAGAACACTTGCTCGGGGATCTGGCGTGGAATCTGGTTGGCCCGCACGGGGTTCTCGATCTTGGGGCGCTGGAAGCCCATGTAGGAGCCCATCAGGCTGAGTGGAGTCGATACCAAGAACCAGAGCGCGACCAGACCCAGCATGGTGCCAAAGGGCACGGCTCCCGACGAGTTGGCACCGATCAGGAAAAAGTTGAGGCCCACAAATGCCGCAAAGATGATTCTGGTTCAAATAAGGGCGTAAAAAAATAAATATACTTAGCTCCCAAAAATAGAAGAGAACGTTGCACAAAGTCACAAATAGAAGAAAATGCCAATCATCACTGGAAATGAAAGTATCATCCAGAGCAACTTACCCAGGGAACAAAAAAGCAGTGCCGACGACATTACGCTTCCAGGCCTCACCACCAAACATCTTGTACAAACGTGCCGAGACAAATCCAGCAATGATGCCAAAGAACATGTAGAACACAATCATGACGGTACCGAGCGAGCCGCGGTTCGAGGGCGAGAGGAATCCCAGGGCGGCAAAGACAATGGTGACTGAGGCCATCAGGAACATTTGCGTGCCGTTGCCCACAATGATAGACAGCAACATGGGGTAGGCAGGTGCGCGGAAGACGTCGCCGTGCACAAGCTTCCATCCAAAGTCCTCCTGGATATCCTCCTGGGCCTCCTGCTGGTTATAGCGCGAAATATCCTTGTGCAGAGCTCTCAACAGAATCATGGCCACCATACCGGTCAAGAACAGGACAATGATGATCGAGTTGACAAGACTGAACCAGTGAATTCTGGGCTCGCCCACCATCAGGTATTTGTCCCATCGTGTAGCCCATGCTGTGGCTGATGGCTATTAGATCAACAAAAAAAAAAAAAAAAAAAAAAAAAAAAAAGTGAGGGGTCAAACGGGAAACAAAAAAAAGGGACCCCCTCGTGTCTCCCGCAAGCTCTCAGGGCATCTCTCCCACTTACGATCCACTTGACGGAATAAGTGTAAGTGACATGGGTGGTGCCGGTTTCGCTCAAGGTGACGCCAGCCATAGTCTCAATAGTCTTTTCAGCTCCACAGAGGACATCCTTCTCAGCGGGTGCAGCAATACTACAAACGAAGTAAATGTGAAGGCGGTAGGGTTAGTTCCTTCACGAATAAACATGTGGATCGCCTCTTGTTGCTATTGTGACAAGCTTTCAGCCCCTTTACCTGTATGGCTTGACCACGATACCAACGACTCTCAAGGTATCCTTCATTTCGTTGTGGTGATATTCGACCTCGATCGCATAGTGGTTGTTGAGCTTAGTCTCCTTGCCATCCGACACTCCCAGTGGGAATCCGATCGAGTAGATCTTTGAGTTGGGGTCCTTGCCCGTGCGAACATGTCCCACGGGCAATCCGTCAACCAGCCAGTTGACAACATAGTTCTCGTGGATCCTGGCATTGATGAACTTTGCCTGTTCGGCCGTGACATCGGCATCGCACAGCTTCTCGCATTCGTACGGTGCCCTCATGTACATCTATCAAGTCAAATATCGGTTAGCTTTTTAGCTTGCCTTGCCCTGCAAGAACGGTTGAGCGTATAAAAAGTGTCAAGAAACACACCTTGACGGGCGAGGCAAAGATACGGTCGCCAAAGAGGATACTGCCCAGGGACTCTGCCTGGGCCTTGGGCTCGCCGTTCTCCTTGGGTGGTTTGCAAAAGTTAAATCGAGGGTCGTAGTAGTCGTAGGCGATGATGGACTTTAGCTCAGACTCGGAACTCGGGGTTAAGGCGTTGACGTTCAAGTCTACGGCAGATAGGTCCTGGTACTCCTTGGGAGCCACGCCGGGGAGGTAGAAGCCCTGGGAGAAGGAGCCCAGGGTTGCCAAGGCTGACAAGGCCAGGATGCTCAGTTTTGTCACGCGAGGCAACATATTGTCGTGGTGTGATGTGTTTTTGATGGAGAAATGAAAATGAAGGGGGAGTGGTAGATGAAGTAAATAAAAATGGAGGAGAGAGGAATACGCTGTTCCTTCAACACAAAGGGGGGTTTGTTGGGAGTTCAGATCACGATGGGAAGTGAGATGAAGGCTACCGAGTATAAAGAAATGGAGAAGATGGAAGGGGTGAGAAATGGATATTGATGGAATAGAACAAAAAACAGAGAGCGGTGTCGTGGCAACTTGGTAGTCGCCCTCTGGTATCGACCATGGGAGGTCAAAGAGCATTCCTCAGCCCGTGCAAAAAATTGAGAGTAACAGCACTCACTCACTGCAAGGCTATAAGCTGTGCTTTGTCCTTGGGTGGCAATGCCACGACACCGCCAGGATCATCCTCTCTCAATATCTGCCCAACATGGCCTAGAAGACACTCGCCAAGAGGAACAGTCCGCTTGCGATCTACTCCACGGCTGATAACTCCACCGACGGTATGGATGTGCGCGAATAAGTTTAACTCCGCATAAGCCACGAGGAGGGGCTGGGATCTTGTTTGAAATTTCTTTTTTCGTCATTGGTCTCGTACCCTTCTCCCTTTTCACACACACACCACAATATACTTTCCACCACCATGCACAGAGTCGTATGTCAGCGGTGGTCATTAGCATCGTCAGGAATGCAAGGAAGCTTCTTTTCGTCAACAGCCTCCCCATTATCAAGAACACCACGTCATGCATCCCAGTTCATGCCACGCGCCTGTTTCTCGTCCACGGGATCCCTTCTGGATAAGATCGACAGTCACAACAACAACCAAGACCACCACATCGAAGAAGATATTGTCGACGGCTGGCAAAGAACCATCGACGGCCTGCCAGACTACACTGCCGAGCCACGCGGGCGTGCGAAGGGTGTAGAATGGAAGCTGCGATCCAAGGTAAAGCAGAGCCTCTTTTTTACAGTGTTTGCAGCACATAACAAGGGAGATTGACACAATTTTTTTTTTTTTTTTTTTTTTTTGCGGAACAAATGTCTAGGGAAGAAACTTTGTCGACTTCTGCAGGATCAAAGTCTCGGGCGGCCAGGGCGGCGACGGCTGTGTCTCCTTCCACCGCGAGAAATTCGTCGCTTTTGGGCAGCCCAACGGCGGGAACGGCGGCCGCGGCGGGAACGTAATCTTTGAGACATCCTCCAACGAGACCTCCCTCCAACACATCCCCCACACCGCCGCCGCCCCGCGCGGCGTTCACGGCAAGGGCAGTTTGATGCACGGCCATGCAGGCAAGGACCTGGTCATCAAGGTGCCCATGGGCACTATCATCCGCGAGGTACTCTCGCCCGAGAAGGACCTCAACCCTGAAGACGAGGAGGGCCAGTTCCAAAAGTCGCTTGAGCTCGGCGAGACAGAGGCCAAGGACAAGGAAATGTCCAAGCGCTGGGTGTTGTACCCACGTTTGACCAACTCGCTCACTACTTTACCCGAAGGCAAAGTCAACTACTTTGAGGAGGCCCAAGCATGGGTAGCAGAAGAGGACCGGATTGTGGAAGCAAGGCGCGCCGCCATGAGCAAGAAGCCTTTGCTCCTGGACGTGAACGAGCACACCGAGGATGGAGAGCAATTCATGGTCGGACGTGGCGGTGGAGGCGGATACGGTAACCCCCATTTCTTGACGACCCAGAACCGTGCCCCCAAATACGCAACCCGCGGGCGGGAGGGTCAGACCCGCTGGTTGACCCTGGAGTTGAAGACGATTGCCGACGCTGGTCTGGTGGGTCTGCCCAATGCGGGCAAGTCGACTTTCTTGCAGGCCGTGTCAAATGCCCATCCGGCGATCGCGCCGTACCCGTTCACAACCCTCAATCCGTACATTGGCACAGTGGATTACTCGGACTCGTACCAGGTCAAGGTCGCAGATATTCCTGGATTGATCCGCGGGGCGCACATGAATATCGGCCTGGGACACTCGTTCCTGCGCCATGTGGAGCGAAGCAAGGTGCTGGTGTATGTGATAGACATTGCAGCCGAGTTTGGCGTCAAGCGTCAGGTCAAAGGCGTGGACGACTGGACACCTGAAGAAGTGGAGCAAGAAGGAGAGGGATCATCAGGGGCAACGAAGGGTAGCCCAACCGACAGCTCTGTAGAGATGCCCAAGACAGTGGATGCAGAGTACAGCCAGCCCTTTGAAGATTGGAAAACGCTTCTCGATGAGCTGGAAGCGTACCAACCAGGTTTGACCCGCAGGCCCTCAATGATCATTGCGAACAAGGCAGATGTCACCGAGGTGGCGCCCAAAAACTTGCAGCTGTTCCAGAAGCTTGTGCATGAGGAATGGGCCAAGCGTCGTGCTGCGTACTCGTCGTCGTCGTCGTCCAACTCAGAGCACGATTTGAAGATTGTACCGGTGTCGGCAAAGTACAAAAAGAACATTGTCAAGGTCACATCGATCCTGCGCGAGATTGTCGAGGCCGAGAAGGCCAAGGAAGTGGTGGCCACACATCGCAGGGAGCAGCGGGAGAAAGAGGAACAGGAGGAGGCGTTGGCGTTCAAGGCTACCCGGCGCAATATCATGAATGCATCAAGACCAGAATAAATTATTTGCTTTTGTGTTTGCCCATCCATGTCTCTCTGTGTTTGAATGAACATGATGCAAAATTAGTTGTATTGGAACAGTTGGTTTCGTTTATTTGTGTAGAAAACCGGGAATGAAAGAAAAAGAACATGCAAAAGGGAGGGGAGAAAAAAGTACAATGTAGAGGGGTGTGGGTAGATGGGAAACATTAAAATGCGTTTAGGCGGCCATGGCTGCGGTGCTGGGGTCGTCGCTGTGGACAGCCTTCTTCTCGGCCTCGACCTGAGCCTGGATCTTGTCCAACATGAGCTTGACCATGTTCTCGAGACCGTACTCTTCCTTCCAACCAAAGTCCTTGCGGGCCATCGAGTCATCCAGAGAAGCAGGCCATGAGTTGGCGATCGCCTGGCGGAAGTCGGGTCTGGCAGGGTCGGGGTATGCGATGGTGAACTCGGGGAGGTGCTTCTTGATCTCGTTGGCGAGCTCCTCGGGTGTGAATGAGACGGCAGCCAGGTTGTAGACAGTCTGGGGCAAGGGGGTGGGGTAGGTCAGGTGGTCGACAGTGCCCTTAATACAGTCGCTCAGGTACATCATGGGCAGACGAGTATCCTTGGACAAGAAGCAGTCGTAGTGGCCGTGGCGAATGGCGTGGTGGAAAATGTCGACGGCGTAGTCGGTGGTGCCGCCACCTGGAGGGGTATCAGCGGAGAGAATGCCAGGGTAACGAGCCGAACGGAAATCGACGCCAAACTTTTCGCGGTAGTACTCTCCCATGAGCTCGTTGTGGAGTTTAGTGATGCCGTAGATGGTGTTGGGACGCATGATGGTGAGGTCGGGGGTGTTGTCCTTGGGGGTCGAGGGGCCAAAGGCACCGATAGTTGAGGGCGAGTACAGACGCAGGCGGTGGACCTTGGCAAGCTCAAGCATGTTCTGGAAGCCGTTAATGTTGACGGACAGGGCCAAGGTGGGGTTCTTCTCGGCGACGGCAGAAAGCAGAGCCGAGTAATGGACGACCCAGTCTACATAGATGACCAATCGAAAGAGAAGAGGAAGGTTGTTAGGTGTTGTTGCTTTACTTGCTCGATTGCTTGCTTGACATCTTTCATGCCACTTGTTATGCATCTTGCTTTTTTGTTTGTGGAGATTGAACTTAAGCGTCACCAACCACGACAACCACACTTCACTCTCAACAACAACAAAGCAAAAAGAAGGGACAACAACCGTGAGAAAGAAACGGAAACCCATAAACAACAACGTGCGGGGGCTAAAAATAATATGCGCCTGTCCCATTGTTGTTGCGCTCAATACTGGACAGAGTGGAGAGTGAGAAGAACAGATGGAAGTGAGCCGTGGAAAAAAACGAAAAAAGTTCCCAGGATGGCACAAAAATTGGTTGGGTTCAAACTCAAAAACACTAAGGCCCGGATGTACTGTGCGTGTATGGTCCCTGTTCTTTGTCACTGTTTCAAGGTCAGTCCATCCGAGGTCCTGTTCTGCCGTCCGTGGTTGTTGTTGCTGTTGATGCTGTTGGTTTGTTGGCGCCATTGCTCTTGAACAGAAGAACGAGAACAACAACAACACAATGGTGCCACATGGATGAGGAGACTGCTCATCCTCAGCAGAACATCACGACAAATAACCGTGGGGTGGAAGAACAAATAAGGAAATGAAAACATGACCATCTCCTTTTCCTTTTCTTTTTTTTTTTGGCTCCGCACAAACACTTGTCGTCTCCTGACGAGGATGAAAACCAAACATGTCCTTACCAATGCGCCAGTCGACAACAATCCTCTCGAGCATGGAGTAGTTCATGACATCGGCGTACACGAAGGGGCCAGTGGCCATGAACTCGTCAGAGGCCTTGCGGATATCAGAGGCAACAACATTCTCACTGCCGTACATGCGACTATGATGAATGAATAAAGTAGGAGGATGGGTTAATGTCCAAAGCCTTCTACTTGCTTATGAGCGTGAGGAGCCGCAAGATGTGATCTGGCGAGGAATGTCCCAAAGGTACGAAACAGTGAAAAGATGAATGTTTTTTTTTATCCAGAAGTGCCTGCCTCCTGTCTTTTCTTGTTCTTCTTTCTTTTGGGGAAATATACTTTTTGCATCGTATACTTTTTTTTTGTTTGTTGCTCTTGCCCCCTTTCCTTTGTGTTTGTTTTCTTAAATTAAGAGGCCAGCTTTCTCGCCCACACAACTGGACGGTACTGTGGGAAGAAAAGCTCGACGAGGGGCGTTTCGTGGGGCAGGGAACGGACGAGGGTCAGGACGAGAGGAGGGGGTGTGGGGTGTATTTGTCAACAACTCGCTGCCTCTTTGTTGTCTGCCCCATCGAGCCAAGCACGCCCAGCGAGACGAGATATGCAGAGGGCTGTGGTGTGTACAGCAATTTCCTGCCTTCCCTCCCTCCCTCTTCTTGTTGTGCTGCTGTTTTCTGTCTGGGCTTATTCGGCACTTTTGCGGTTGTACTACCCCATCCACATAAAAAATAAAAAAGGGCCTATCCAAGCGCTAAACAGCTGAGAGGAGATCGCTCTATTGTTGTCCGTCCATGTGTCCGTTCTTTGTTCCCATGTTGTTCCTTTCCCTTTTGGTGTGTTATTGTCCATGACGCTTTGCTTGCGTCGCAATATATCAGTCATCAGTCATCAGTGTTGTTGTTGTTGCTGTTGTTGTGAGTATTCAATCTTACCGAAGTTCCTTCACAAGACCGGAACCAAGCTGACCCAAAGAACCTACATGAATGAGCAAAGGGCAAAAACAAAGGATAATGTTATTAACACAACGTGGGATATGAAAGGGCTTTGCCCCAAACTTGATCCGTGACACCCAGTCTTCCCCCCCCCCTCCCCCAACAAGGCGGGAAAGGCACACTCTCTTTACTTACCAGTGACCAAAACTCTTGGGTGGCGAGGCGTAGTAGTTGAGGGAGCCGACTTGTTGTTGGCTGAGGAGATGGAGAACATGCGGGTGGTGGTAGAGGCGGCGGCGGCGTTCTTGTAGCGGGCCATAAAGGTGGTGGCACTGGTTGAGGGGGCCATGAGGGGCTGTCTCAGCATCCTGGTTGAGGAGGCCAAGACGGAGGAGGTTGTTGTCCTGAACATGTTCGGAAATATGTGTGAGATAGATGTGCGAAAAGGAGGGCTAAAAAGACGGTGTGGGCTTTTTTAGACGGGTATTAGGTGGTGTGTGAATGTGCGTGTGAAGGAGTAAGGAGGAGAAACTGAAGAAACAGGAATAAAAAGAAGAGTTGGGAAAAAAAGTAACGGAAGATGGCTGGGCGTGCCTTTTTATTCTTTTGGGAGGGCCGTGGAAAAAATTTGTGTCGACGGTTGATTTGAGATTGCAGAGTGCGAGTGGTGAGTGCTCTTTGTCCCTTGCTTAGTGTGGACTGCGACTGCGAAAAATAATAAAAAAATGTGGCTGATGCACACGGCTGGGATTGGAGTGCCAACTCTGCTTTGTTTGGCCCAATCTGTCGAGAATTCCAGGCCCACAGGTACCTTCGCACTGCGTCTGTGTTTGAATGCCCAAATGAAGGCCTACCCCAGTTTTGGAACCTTTTAGTAATAGGTGACCAGTTGTCTCCATCGGAGTCTCGAGTGCGATTGTACTCTTTCGGTCGGAGCAAATCGTTTGGTGTGCTGTCTTGCGAATACGAGGGAAAAGGAAGCCGTTACCCTTTCCGGTGTTTCCGTGCCTGGATCAAAAAGAACCCTTCTTTTCAGTCGCCAGCAATTGGTCCGTATATTTGAAAACAAGCGACCGCTGAAAATAAGTCGGACAGAGTTATCAAGGGTCAGTCCTACGAACAACACAGCAATACAGCAACATTGATACAGGATGAATGATGGAACTGTGCACCTCGAGTGGAGATAGTGCATGCGCATTGGGTTCAGCTTGCCCATGGATGCTTGCGTGGCCTTGTTGACTTGGATGTTAGCGATGGCTTATCGACCTTACGCTTATCGGAGAATTTCAAAGCCATGACAAGCGATGACTCGGGTGTCTGGTTTTTTTTTAGTCCCTGCCCAATAGTCTACTCCTTTGTGTACCTGTGGGCAAGGTACCCAATTGAGAAGGACTCGAATCAATACCGACGAAAACGTAACATACCACGGCCAGAATACCATTTGTTTGTTGTCCATTTGGCCGTTTTTCCAGCTTTTGGTAAGAGTCCATTATTCCATCTTTTAGTAAGAGTCCATTATTCCATCTTTTAGTAAGCTTCTTTGCATACCCTCTTTTAGTAAATTGCGCCCAACTCCTTTGCGATAAGATTTTCCTTGACGATGAGTACAAAAAATAAACCCCCGGTCAGCCCATCCCATTCCCCATCGATAAAAAAGAAAGTGCTCTGAATGCTGAACGTTAATAATTTTATATGCTGTGGAGACGTAACTCTCTGCGTTACACTACCCTCTGTCATGGGCATCACAAAGCTCCCTTCGAGTCGATGAGTCACTCCCACTCTCACTTACCCTCGCATATATAGCAAAAACACCCTTCTTTCTTCGTATTCTGAAGAATGAGAGAAATTCCTCCCCCGATCGCAATTTTTGAAAAATGACGAACTAGCACTATGTTTCAGCAGTTAGTATCGGTACCCAGTCCTACAAAAATCTTCGGAGCCAAAAATATGGCAATTGCACGAGGGGACCCGCCCCTTCTTCGATCTTTCACTGACGATGAGGCTCGATATCTAGACTATGAAGGAGGCACTAAATCCCGGCTAGTCCTTCGACAATGTAATCGCCGATCCTCTGACTGGAACATGGGTGAAGATAAGCAGAGCGGAATAAACACATAGTCTTCCTACTCAATGTTGGATATGAAATGCAGAGGCACAAAAAAAAAGGAGAGCTGAAGAGCCATGCATGTTAGTGAAGAAGCAAGGTACTCCTGCATTATTTTACTCGTTACCCTTCAGGCTTTCATTCCACTCAAACACGCGAATGGGAGCAGCTATCGCCATGACAAGCAGCCTTGATAGTGCATTGTGAAGTAAGGCTCTTGGAGTGAGGACCATTGAAGGCCGCGGTAATCATCCGATTGTTGTTTAGTGCTTACCTTGGCCTTTTTTGTATGTGAGGGTTGAAGGAGGAGGTCGTTGATCTCGATCGGATCAGGGATGGGCTGTAGGCACTGAGAGATAGTACCTCTTGTATTTTCTTGCTGTGTTCTATCAGACCGTTCAGGAAAGAGACAAAGTTAATTTTTAGCAAACACAAGTAAAATGCAAACACTAATGAAACGACCACCATCGTCTCACTTTGGACGTCTTTTGGTCGCCTCGCTCAGGGATACCTCTCCCAAAAAGTCTAGACATGTATGACACGGATGTGGGCAATCTCAACCCACAGTCTTGATCCCAAAAGAAATTGAGAATGATTAATTCAGGGACGAGATTGGCGGATGGCTGCAGTGGTTTGGACCAGCCGTTCCGTGTAAAACAGAAACTAAATATAAAATGCGTTCAACGATCTATACATGCATCTCAGTTATTCTACTCTTTCATGTCCAGCTGGAACTGTGAGTCAACGAACCGTTTTTGTGGGAACAAGTATGTCATCATTATGAGTGCCACGTTGGATATCGTGGTAACCTCTCCTCGCAAAATATGAATGCCCCGTTGGATGGCGAGGTTGCCCCGCCTCGACATTGTAGTAGTATTTTAGCTGATTAAAAAGCTAATCACGGTTGAAGCAAGTTTTTATAACGGTTAACTTGACCGATATTTTGTTTTGACCATTCGTTAACAATATGAGTTTAACCGAATGCGAATTCGACCAGTTAACAGGTTTTGAAGACTCATGTTCAGTAGATAGTCATTTTCATCTTTCTCAAGAGAAGCTTATTTTTTTTTTACTCATTGTTTGTGAAAGGTGCAAGAAGAGACGAAACGCCACAGCATGGACCCGATATTGCTGTTGTCCAGAGAGAAAGCGAATTTTGATGATTTTTCGCCAAAGGATTGATCTTTGATCTTCTGATGGATAAATCAGAGAAGGTGAGTGGTAGTGTTTGAACAAAGACGGATCTCTGTTGTAAGGGTCAGTAAGGTAACATGGTGTAATAGTAAGTTCGCGGTGAGAGTCTGTTGCAGTTGAGGCAACAATGAAAAGAGACGAGTGGAAAAAAACTGTATTTTCGATGTGTTGCAACTAATATCCCTATCTAAAACTTAGGGCGATGTCTTGATGGACCAAGAGTAAACCATGAACAAGAAAAAGAAAAACCAAAGTTAACGACCGATCTTGTACGTGGTGGGTTGGACAACCTATTTGCCCTGCCTCCTTGATAACCTGTTTACCAGTTAGTCAGATATTCAGTTAATTTGTTAGCCGTTTTAAGTTAACAGAATTGACTGCTTAACTTAACCAACACATAATCGATCAATTTGTTTTAACCGAGTAAATATGAGGAGTTTAATTTTGAATGGATTTAAAGCATTGACATCCGACGCCATAAAACTCAAATATACCACATAGGAAGTGTTCAAAAAAAGTACACGATGGTGAGCAGTTTGTGTTCGCCCATTGGCGGGTTATTCCCGGGTTCGGCCCCTGGTCAAATCAAGGTCCCTGTCTGAGGGACACCAAAGTCGAAATGTCTGAGAAGCAGCAATTCCCGTGGAAATATGTACTCCCCTGTATGCCGCGCATGCCCGCAAGAGCACTAACCACACTTTCAACACATGTGCACAAAAACTACGCGAACTAACAAAAAGGACACTGGGAAAACTATACCCAGTGAACCCTTTTTGCTGATTCTTATGCTGAGCGATCCTGCCTCTGCATTTTTTTTTTTTTTTTTTTTTTTGCGCGCATCTCTCAAAATCATAGATGTGTGCGCGTACAGCGTTTCCATCCAGATTTGCTTACTTTTGAATTTCAAATTGGCTCACTCTTTGGCCTTTGGCTTCAGTGTATGTCACAGTCGAGCCAGAAAGTGAGCCAATTTGAATTCAAAAGTAAGCAAATCTGGATGGAAACGCTGTAATTCTAAGCTTCACAGATGGGACAACCTAGGAGGATAGTCGCTTTTAATGCTCATGTTTGATTGAACGCACCTCTCTGCGCGAAATAAACATCATTCTAGTCAATTAGAGAACATCGAGAGCACAAGACACAAGGACTGTGTGGCTGACTCTATTTGACGCCATGGGTTGGATAAATGTCCAAGAGTGAAGTTTAGAGAGGAGCATAAATCGATAAGAGTGCCACGTAGCACAAATGGCGTTTGGTTTGTGTGCATGTTCTCCCCATAAATGAGAGGCTTGTGCACACATCTGTGTGACAAATTAGTCGCACACAGCCGACAACCGTTAAGGGATTCACATCCTGCAGTATTATGGCGAGAGATAAGAGTCGGGTAACTCGAGTTGTTACCATTGAGTCTGACCCATGAGTGGTTTTTTTTTCCAGCTCGATATTCAAGAATACCGTCCAACGGTCATGCCCAACTTGGGTATCGATTGAAATAACGCTGCATGCTGGTGTGAAACTAGGTCCATTTGGACAGAGCCTCCCATACTTGAAAGATGTGTCCCATGCACGTGTGAGAAACCGTTAGTTTGTGTCACGCATTCTGTTTGCAACCATGCGAACCATGCAACGTACAGTGCCAACTAACAAACAAAAATAACGGCATAGGACCAAAATCGGGAATTAAAAAGCATCAAAGTTGGCCCGATGCTCTTTTTTTTTCTTCTTTTGTAAATCTGCATGTCCATATGTTGTGCTCGACTAATGAGGGCGCTCCGTAATGCAGAACTTTGTCGACTTTGTCGGCTTTGTCAGTTTGTCGACTTTGTCATGGATAAACTGACCACTATGAATTTTATCACCCGCATATGCAATGTTTCGCTTCATGGCTACTCAATTAGCTGTGAAAGAAAATTGTGAAGTCAAGCTGCAAGTTTCGGGGCCATTTTCGCAGGGTTACTCACGACAAAAAAAAAAAAAAAAAAAAAGCGACAGGCGAGACTTGCACTTGGTTGTCAAAAGTCAACACCAGGAATGACAAAAACACTGGAGCAATTTTTTTCGGCTGATCTTAACTGTTGGGGTTGTAAGTGAAAAGGCGTGCGAGAGCGAAAGAGGTTAGCGCGGTTTAAGCATCGAGCAAGTTCAAACATTCTGAGTTTCTTTAGGCCTCATCCGTTCCCTTTTTGGTTCTTCAAGGCAGTTATACCCATGTCGACAAATGACGAATGATTTTTTATGTTTTTTATTTTTATTTTCTCGCTATGCCATTGTATGTAACCTCAGTTAAGCAACAACTGGATAGTTCTTATGTAACAAAAAATAGAAGACCGTAATTCTCTTCGAAGGACAAGACGGAGGCGACTATAATTTTTCCGATTCAGACATTTAGCACTTGTCGGAGGCCTTGTTCTTGCTGTGCCACTTGTTGATGCAGCAGTTGTAGAAGGCGTGGCAGTCGGGGATGTCGTGGCAGCGGTGGTCCTCACCCATCCAGCCCTTGCAGCAGCTGGTAGTGGCAGCTCCCCAGAAGGGCTCGTTCTTGGGTGCGTTGCACCACGAGCCACCCTGGAGGGGTGCGGCCTGGACGGCAACGAGGGAGGCCAACAAGGCGCCGACGAAAACGATGGAGGAGTGCATGCTTGAAGAGGTTTGGTTGGTGGATGGGGGTTCTATAGGAGATTGGTTGCAGGAATAGGTAGAGGAGTGAGGGAGAGGGAAGGAGAGAAGATGAGAGGAATGTTAGTTTGTTCGTGTCTTGTGCATGTGCAAACGTGTCTGATGGGCTAAAAGTAGTGGAGTTGTTTTTTGTAGTTACTTACTAGCGAGAAGGTCTTGGGGAGTGGCTGTTGAGGCTTGAGTTGGCTGAGAAGTGGAGAGTTGAGTGATAAAGAAAAAAGAAGGAGAATTGAAGATGGAGGTGGGGGTTTTTATACCTCTAGTCGTCAATAGCGAGTTGGCGATAACGTTGTTCATTCAGTGACGGCGTTCCATGGTATGCACACTCTCAGATGAGTGAAAGAGAGCGAGGAAGATCTATACCGTAGTAAACGTAGTTCTGAACAATGTCAAATCCACACAAGGTAGATGCTATTCGTACGTATACGAAGAAAGCAAGCCATGCGTCTAGATGAAGACTGCGACAATGAAGAGAACAGCTTTGCTCATGAAAATAAAAAACTGTATACGTATTTTAAAAGGACATTTCGGCATAGATCCCCGGATACGAGTGCAGCGATGGACTATGGGTATATTTTAAGAGGTACTCGATCTCTATCCTTCCATGTGAGTTGTGAGAAAAAAAAGTGTCGTGCATGCGCTAAATCTCTAATGCAGTTAGGCCTTTGTATTACAGCTGCAAATTTGGAATAAAGTGGCACCGCATCCCCAATTCCTCTCCCTCAATTTCAAGGACAGGCCGTAGATGCAGCTTAAAAAAATATAGTCAGCGCGAAGACCGACAGAGTTCGATCGAGGAGTGAGGGCGCGTTTGATGTTAATGCCTAGCCTAGGCCACTGGTCCAAGATCTGCTCAGACGACATGAGCGCGCAAACTGTATTTTGTTGGCATTGCCCAGTGGACCCATTAGCCATCCTCCTTTGTAAAAAGCACTTTTTTGCCGTTGCTTTTTTTCTCAAACGTGCTTTTTACAAAGGATGGTTCCTATTGGCTAATTTTTTTGTGGAAAAAGCATATTTTATGTGGTTTCCGGGGCTTTTTGCTTTTGCTCCATGCTTGGATATCAATTTAGCCAATAGGAGCCACCCTTTGAAAAGCACTTTCGCAAAAGCAACAGCAAAAAGAAGTGTTTTCATAAAGGAGGGGGGGGGGATTGTCACGGGGTCCGAGCTTCATACAGCGGATGCCAGCCATAGCCCATTGTTGCCAAATATTGCTAGGAAAATGTAAACGATAGGAAAGAATAGAGAAATGTACTCAAAGGAGCGTGAGCGAGTAAGCGAGTGGGGGTGATGGACGGAAAAACTTCAAAAAAAACATGGCTGGTTCCAAGAGACACGTTTGTCAAAGATCATGGATAAAAAAAGTGGAACTCACACCCTTGCAGATTTGTAGGAACAGGATGGCTCTTGGAAGTTTGGTCTTTGCTCTCCATAGCGCGATCGGGGTTCGGCTGCAATCCGATGGGCTGGCATCTCACGGAAACCACCGCAAGAGAAGTAACGTGCATAGGTGGCGAGTGTTTCCACCTCGTGGCGCGGCCGTAGCAGTCGAATGGACAACGTTGTGCCTTGATGGCAAGTGAGTCTTTTTGTCTTCTGCAGACCATTCATATCCTACAGCAAGAGTCTGGCATAATCACTTTGCACCTCATGTCTCTTGTTTTTATGTTCTTGAGATATGGATTAATATTGCTTGCTCTCAACAACGGGAGAAACGCCATGGGGCAGCATCGACAGGGTGTCTGTGTGAGATGAAAGACGACAACATGTGTGGAGCTCGTCCTTTGGTTGTGCATGTTTTTTGTTCTCTGGAATGTGCCGTCCAGTTCAGCGGCCATGAGCACCCATCCTGGGCAGGGATTGGCCACTGACAGGGTTCCAGGGACAATGCATGCCAGCCTGTGCCTTCGGAGGAGCTGCCTCTGATTGGCTGAAACTGGATCGAGAAGGAATGAGCCATGGGAAGATGGGGTTGAAGGGAAATTTATTTTTCTGTGAGAGCAGCCAAAAGTGCAGATGGTGCGCAATGGCAAATGGCAGCGAACAAGTGATCGCACTAACCCTTGGCAAATAACGCGAGAAAGAAGAAGAGAAGAGAAGAAAGAAAAAGTGCTCTCATACTCATGCCCAGTAGTGCATTAGCCAACGGTGTGAAGAGTGCGGCATGAGAAAAGATCGAGTCGAGAACATATCCTCTCAGACATAAAGAACAGCAAAAAATAAAGGGTTGCACAACGTGGACACCACAACCGTATGCGGAAGAAAACAAAACATGGAAAAAGATTTCTTTTGATGAGACCACAAAGAAGAAAGAACAACAGCCAAGTGGATTCCTGTCCACCTTTTTCAGACAAAGTGGCGTGGGGAGTAGGGTTGCGCGCTTACTTATATAAGTACGAATATCCAATGTACTTTTTCCTACTTTCTATTCCCCTCGATCACTTTCCAAACCCCCATCCTCACCCAAACCCTTTTTTTTATTCACCATGAAGATCGCCGCCTCCCTCATTGCCACTTTGGCCCTCGCCGCCGCCACCTTCGCTGCCCCCGACAACAAGCACGGCAACAAGAACAACAACAAGCCCATTGTCATCAACAAGAAGGTCCTTCAAGCCACCAAGGTTCCCTTCATTCCCCACACTGTAAGTCCAGAGTCCAAATGAGACTTTGTTTTCGAGGATCCCTTGCAATCCGTGAAGATCCAAGCGATATCCCCCAAAGAACACTACAAAAACCCTAACAGTTTTTGTTCCTCCTCCACATCGTCATTATCCACATATTTTAACAGGGCAATGATTTGTTCACCAACTGGGTTGGATTGAACTTGGACTTCAAGTACGTCAAGCCCATCTTTGACTTGGTCAACACCACCAAGGCCTACGGCAACGGCACTTTGATCTCCCGCGGCGAGGCCCACGTCACCACCATTCTCCCCACCGAGTACGACAACATTCTCCACCCTGCCGGTGTCACCATCGAGGAGCTGAACGCCCTTGCCGTCAAGAACAACCGCCTTCAGCGCGCCAGATTCGAGCTCGAGTGCTTGGGCCGTGTCCAGGTTGTGACCAAGGACGGTGTCTATCAGCAGGCTGTCCAGATCATCCTCAAGAACTACAAAGACATTGTCAGCTACCGCACTGAGGTGTTCAAGCTGTTTGTGAAGAAGGGCGGCAACCCTGCCTTGTTCGGTGCCGACAACTTCACCCCCCACATTACCGTTGGCTTCAAGCACCGCGATATCTTTATCGAGGATGGTGTCTACAAGGGCAAGAACGCCTGCGTCCACTCCATTGTTGCCAAGTAAACAAGAGAGAAGCACACCAGCACATTTTCATACATAGACATCCGTAATATACCTTCGATCATAGCCATAATAACACCAAAAAAAGAACATCATGTTGCATAGAACGTTGAGAGGGTGGCCATGCCACACTGCGGCACACATCGAAAGAGAGAGTGAGAGATGAGAGAGTTGCGAGCTTAATTTATGCGCCCTGATCGAGGATTATTTTGAGCCTCCTCCCCCTCCCCAAATACCTCTCGCGCAAAAATCGCCTGCAAGTGGACATTACTCACAAATGGCATGTGAGATGTGAGGCACGATGGCGGGGACAACTTCGCCGAACTCCGGACATGATGACCCATCAAAAATTAAAAAAACGGACCTGAAGGACGGAGAGGGGGGAGCAAATAGGCACAAGAAAGCTGTCCGTGCTTTCTCTCTTGGCTGCATCCATCACCCCCATTCATCACAAGAGTTGCCAACCTCAATGCATTGAGAACACCCATATCTCCATCCTCCACTTTTTCGTTCTTTTCTCTTCACTTCATTCCCTCCTCCCTACTCACTCCTGCGACTTTGCCCTCACTGCCACCAACAGTCTCATTGCCCTCATCGAGCAAGGCTACCTCTCCTGATCAGTCATGACAAGCCTTCTTTTCCAGTCAGCGGGCAAGGGGTCCTCGTCCTCGTCGTCTTCGTCGTCGAACTCTTTCCAGGCACTCGCCCACTTTTACGAACAGGAGCTGACAGAAAATCATATCGACGCCCGCCTTAGCTCATCCAGCACTTCCCGACACTCTAGACAACAGCAACAACAGCAGCAAAACCACCAGACAAAATGCCACCACCTCTTTCCTTCATCGTCATCAAGCAAGGACACTTTCACACAGAGAGGCATCTCAGACACCGATCATGGATACCAGTCATTCTCCAACAGCATCTCCCCTCCTCACTCAACCCTCACCAATGGCCATGCTAACGCCGACATCTCCGAGTACCTGAAGCAGCGCCAGGAGTACTACTTGCGGGAAGCAAACCTCCGGAGCCGAGATCGCAATGATGGCCTGGGACCCATCGTCGACTTTTCTCTGTTGGCCAAGTCTCGGGAGCTGGGCGATCGCCTCTCAGTGAACCACTATAACCATGCTCACCGGGATCACACACACGTCCATCTACAAAAACAGCGGGAGGCAACCACCCAACAGGAGCAGGTCTGGCTGGATATCACACGTGCAGAGTCATTGAAGAAGGACAAGGCTGATTGGAATAGTTTATGGAGCCAGGGGGCCTCCAACTCAACAACAATACCAAACAGCAGCTCCATGGTTTCGTCATTCGTGGATGCCGCCGTCGCTCTCCCCTCCTCCTGGCCACTAGCACCCTGGGCGATCGAGACCCAGGCAGCCATCATGGAGTTTGAGGCCATCTACAAGGATTATGGACCACAGTCTCGGCCGATAGCACATGCTCTGGTGGATGGGTTGCCTGTACGCTCCACAGCGACATCATGGGCGGACGAGTTCTCCAAGGCCCAGACTTACATCCCTGACGAAGGTGCTCAGGCAGAGGATCACAAGCGCAAAGTGCAGTCACCTTCACAAGAGAGACGTGGATCGGTCAAGACATGCGGGTTCATGTTTGATACCAAACATCAAGGTCTACTCTCGGAGGAGGCGTTCATGACGTCACAAGGATCTACTTCGACATTAATGTCAACTCCAACTATGAAAATATCCAAAGAGCCTGCCACTGCGTGTAACGACGATGTCTTTGAGGGAGACATGATGACGGCCTGGATGGAGACTCTTGAACAGGAGGCGAGGGAAGCGAATGAACGGAACCGTGAGCCAACGCCAGTGCCAGAGGTGCCAACAGTTGTACCTCCGGCGCCAGCAATAGCCCCAGTCCCCGAGCCTCTTTCAGAAAGCCCATTCGAAGACGACATGATGCAAGCGTGGATGAACACGCTAGAGCAGGAGAAGCAAGAGGCCGATGAGCGAATCCAGGAGGAGGAAGAGAAAATCGCGGGATCCATGCTCTATCCCCTCTCTCCAGCTCCGCCCAAGGAGGTGCACAATGATGATGTCTTTGAAAGCGACATGGCGAGCTCCTGGATGACTGTCCTGGAGCAAGAGAAACGTGAAGCTGATGAGAGGATACGAGAGCAAGAGGAAGTAAAGAAACAGGACAGTGTCGATCCGATCAAGGATAAAGTAATCCTAGACATGGCGCTCAGGAGACTGAACGCATTAATGCACCAGCTGGACCATGGCCAAAAGAGTCGGCTAGGTCTTGGCCGTGCTGATCAGGCCACAACGTCAATGCTTTCTTGAAACATATAGCAAAGATTCATATAGAATAATTATATACCCCTGCCAGATCTGATAACTAGACACTGTCATTCATCTCACAGCTTGATGTAGCATTGAGACTGCGATGGACCGAAGATAGGCCCACACCATCGCACATCTTTTTTGTTGGTCGAGATGACAATCCAAGCTATTTCTTTCGATCGGAAATTTACGATCGTTCCCAGATGAAACTGGAATGACGAAGGACAATTTGAGGACACTTTGTTGTCTGCATATTGTGCCGAAAAGCAAATCGGACGTTGGGGGATTGCCTGGCAGTGGAATATGGAATCCGTTGCAAATAAAGATGATCTGCGAGCAAAGTTTCTTCTCATTCTTCTAATCTTCATAGCAAGCCTGGTCAACAGAGTCTCTCGCGCCCCACACCCGTCTTTCACCCACCACACCTTCTCACATTGATCAAAACGCAGGGATCAACGCCTTCATATTTGGTCACGACACACTCCTGTGATGAAATTCAACATTGGAGTCACAGCGGCTCTCCTTGCCTGCACAAGTGTTTCTTTCGCTGCAATGCCTAAAGACATTGTCAAGTAAGATAGCAAGCATAAGGTTCTTCTTACTAGCAACATACCATTTGCGCTCCAAAGTACTCATGCTTACAAGAACAACTTTTACATTTCAGAGTACCAATCACAACCATCAACCTTTCGAGAAAGCAGTCGACGGTTGGACGATGGATGCATACTCTGGGCAAATATGGAATGTCGGCCAAGAGCGGCCCTCGCGGTTTTCAACGAGGTCGAGTCATTCCCGATTCAAAAACCAACTTGGCTCGCGTTCCTCTGGTTGACTTTGAATTTGATCGCGAGGTAAAAACTTCTTGAGCAGCAGTCTCTTTCTCAACGTTGCATTGCGCGAGAACTACACCCTGTCGTTCTAACGTGGAATTCTGTGTCTCTTTTTTCACGATCAATAGTACTATGGAACAGTCAAGATTGGCGAGCCACCACAGTCCTTTAAGATCGATTTCGACACTGGCTCTTCTCAGTTTATTGTCTCTTCTAAAGGCTGCACAGAATGCTCAGGTACCACCCACTACGACTCCACGACATCCAACACCTTTCAAGGAACCAATAAGCCTTGGCACATCACCTACGGCGATCTCTCTCACGCCGAAGGCGTCCTGGGCCGCGATAATGTCATGATCGACGGCATCATAGTCGCCAACCAGCAGCTAGCCCTGGTGACCAGCGAAAGCAAAGGATTCGATGACACCATCGACGGAATCATGGGCCTTGCCTTTGGAGCACTCTCAACCAACCTTGCCTCGACCCACACCGTATTTGAGAACATGATGGAGCAGAAGCTGGTTGACCGTGGGATGTTTTCCTTCTATCTCGGCAAAACCTCCCTGGACGGTGGCGGCGAAGTCGTCTTTGGCGGCATGGATATGGACCGCGTCGCCGACGGCCACAACATCACTTACACACCCGTGACTCGCCCCAAGTACTGGCAGATCAATATCGAGAACATTCTCGTAAATGACGAGCCCATCCAGGCCGCCCTGGGATCCAAGACCCACTCTAAATCAGTCTTCCAGAACGTGGCTGGGATCATGGACACAGGCACGACCCTGATGATAGTGCCCCTCCCGATCTCGTATGGCATCCACCGGGCCATCCACGGCGCGCACGAGTACGGTCAGACCTGGACCGTGCCGTGTGATCTGGGGAGCCAGTTCCCTAAGGGCCAAGTGCAGCTCGAGATCAGTGGGCAGCGGTTCAAGATCCCGTTTGAGGATCTGGTGCGGGAGCCGACTGAGGACCAGGAGCAGTGTTACTCGGGGATCCAGCCTAGCTCATCCAACTTTATGATCATCGGCGATGTGTTTATCAAGAACAACTATGTGGTGTTTGATCAGGAGAACAAGCGCGTGGGAATTGCGCCACTGAAGTTCGAGACGAAGACGAGCAGCCATAGAGTAGATGACGGAGAGGAGGAGGACGACGCCGCCGTTTCTGCAGCTCCGGATGAAGACGAGGAAGAGGTCGATGAAAACAACAAGAAGTTTGAGAATCCCTTCCCGATGCGGATGGGCTGGGAAATTACTGACGACGCGGACAGCATTGGAGATGTGTTGCCAAAGTCGCTCAAGAAGATCAACACTATTGCCCATAGCTTTTAGTTGGCGTATTATTTTCTGTATATCATATTATCAGTGTATTCCCATTCCGCTTGTCCTACTACCCCTACCTCCCTTGTTAAAGCCTTGCACACCATAAACCCCACATGACTCAAATACAGTCCTCTCGAAGTAAGCTTTCCCACCGCGTAATATTTGACTTTCGCGTGTTTTGCTGATTGCACCTACTTAAGGGTAGCCTAAATGTGCCATTCAACTCTCGAATCAAACCTGCGAGTTCAAATTTATTATTCTTCTCTTCATCCCCCTCCTTCTCCCCCATCAATCACATCCCAACATGGCAGCACGTCTTCCGCCCGAGCTTGCCGGCGAACTCTACTGCAGGGCCAATGTCGACCCCATGCAATACGCCACGATGAATCCACAGACCGCCATCGAGCTACTCGACCGAGCATGGCTCCTGTACACACAGAACCAACTCTCGTTTGGCTTCAACTACATTGACAAGCCGCCAGGTAAAAAAAAAAAAGAGCAGATCAACAAGCACGTTGTCAGTTTCTCGCTCAACAAGGACATGGGATATTTTTACTTGGGAGAAGATATTCATGGCCACTAACACGTTTTTTTTTCGAATCTGATTTTGAAATCTAGAGGGCGCTGGATTCTTTATCAAAGTCTTGGGCGACGAGATGGCGCATGATGGGTAACGATTCAACTACATTGCCGCACACAGTTGTTGTCTACAACAGGAGCAAGGATGCAAGGAGAGGAACTCACCCTGAACACGTACAACTCATTCTTGGTTATGTTGAATAGATACCAGTACATGGACGATGAGATCTCTTATGGCTTCCCCAAGGACCCAGTAAGTTCAGAAGAAAAAGATAATTCTGCGGATCGCGACGCGTTTTTTTCCCACCTCTCTCTGGAACTCGAGCTTATTTTCAACCCCTACAATCGACCTCATAGCGCATGATCATCAAGGAGCGATCGCAGGGATTCAAGTCTGGCGACCAGTTTACACACATCATTAGGAGGAAATACCAGCTGGCGCAGCCTGGACGGGAAACTTTGGCTCTACTGCATTACAGCCGGGCTGACGACTCTCGTAAGGATTTGGATCAGTGATATATATAATTGATGATCTATCATGGACTCGTTTTCTGATCAAAAGATATTTTTGTTGTCATTGTGTAGGTGCCGTTGTTGTTGATGGACGACGGGCGAAGACAGCGCCTAGAACGTATCCTTTGAAGCCAGTCCCTGGAATCGGAGCATCTACTACACCTCAACAACCGCAGCAAATGCCGCCTAGCGGATTCAGACCGGGATACCCACAGCAGCCACAACACCCTCAGATGAAATCGCCTCCAGGATTCATCCCAGCAAAGGGACCTGCGCCCTACCCCGGTGCTCCTGTTGCTGGATCGCCCGCATCACCCCAACAGCCTGGTTACCCACGTTTCAATGCGGGAGCTCCCCCTCCACCTGGACAGGCTCCTGGTCAAGGACCCCATCGGTTGTCCTCAACTAACAATGCAGGATACGGAAACCAGAGGCACGAGAAGAAATCCAGTCACAAGAAGCATTCTCAACAGCCACAGCTCACACCTCAGCACCAGGCCCAGATTCTTGCGCAGCAACAGGCTCAGGCTCAGGAAGATGCTGAGGAGCCTTCGGGAGACGAGCTGGACTTTTTGACCACCAAGGATGTTGCCATCGCCCGGTACAAGAGGAATCACGATTACATTGCTGAAGTGTTCTCGCCTTATCCAACTTGTAAGGACATGACTTGGAACTTGTCAGTTTTAGTCAAGTTGTGCACTAGAGCAAAAGGCTAATGACTTTCTTTTATTTTCTTGATCTGACGAATAGCGAGAATCATTCCTACAAAGACGGATTACACAGAGTCTATCTCATACCTCAAGGAACAAAACGCAAAGAATGGAGATAACCTTGAGAATCTAGTGACCGAGCACGATGAGAAGATCAAGAAGTTCAAGGCCGAGGCTACAGTGTTCTACAAGGGCTTGGATGACTTGAAACAGGCAACAACAGTCCAGGTAACAATCTATGCCCACTCCCAATGGTAACATGATTAGTCGGCGTCCTATCTGGTTAACGGGTATGCTAACAGTATTCACCCACATCCTCGTTGATGACGATTCTTAGGAAGTATTTGCGGCAAACGAGAGAGTAGAATCGTTCATGGGCATGACTGTTCAGCCCTATCTTTTCTTGCGACAGATCGACCTTCCAAAGGAACAACTGGCCTGTACTCCAGAGATGAAGCCTGCAAAGATCTCACAACCTTTGCCTGTTGTACCAGACACCGTGATGGAGGATGTGCCCCAGAGCGTTGTTGAGACTATTCCCACCAAAGGAATGGCGGTGGATGGCGCCGAACCCAACCCCGCTCCTGCACCATTGACTCACGAAAACATTGCCGAGGTCAACGCACAATCGGGAGCACCAGCCACCAGCACGCCCTCTGTTGCCGCTACGTCCATGGAGGTCGATTCGACTATTGTGAACCCGCCGGAGAGTCGCAACGGAATGCCAGTATCAGAGGACACGGACATGACAAACGCCGAGAACGACTTTATGAACGACATGTTGACCAGCCAGAGCACAGAGACATCTCAGCAATCTACTCCAGCACCAGGATTCGAAATTGCGGCGCCATCCACAGAGGCACCTGAAAGCCAGACACCTGTCGTTGACGAGATTATGGCTCCGGTGGTTGCTACTTCCGTCATTGAGACCACTCCAATAGTCGAGGAGAGTACACCAATTGTCGAGGAGAACACACCAATTGTCGAGGAGAGCACAACAATTGTCGAGGAGAGTACACCAATTGTCGAGGAGAGTACACCAATTGTCGAGGAGAGTACACCAATTGTCGAGGAGAGCACGCCAATTGTCGAGGAGAGCACACCAATCGTCGAAGAGGGCACGCCAATTGTCGATAGCCCTATCATCGAGAATAGTGCGGTCATTGAGAGTATCACTCCTGTTATCGAGACCAGTACACCCATCATCGAGAGCACTCCCGTCGTCGAGCACGCTCCCGTGGTTGAGAACACCCCCATTGTTGAGACGACTCCCATTGTTGAGACCGCCCCCATTATTGAAAGCATTCCCACCATCGAGACTCCCGTCATCGAGAACACTCCAATCATCGAGAACACTCCAGTCATCGAGAACACTCCGATCATCGAGAGCACTCCCATGGTCGAAAACACGCCCGTTCCCGAGACCAGCACACCGGTTGTTGAGTTCACACCGGCCGCTGAGTCCACGCCAGTTATCGAGAGCACGCCAATGACCGAGACCAGCACTCTCATCGAGAACAGCACTCCAGTTGTCGATAGCATCCCCGTTGCTGATCCTTTGACACCTATTGAGCCTGTGGCCCCTGTCGAGGCCAACATCGAGCCAGTAGAGCTCGCTCCTATTGCGACAGAGGAAGAGGTCACCCCTATTGTTGAAGAGGCGATCCCTACTCCACCCATGGAGGTCTTCGAACCAATGCCATAATAGATAGATGTTCCTCGCAATCAATACACCCGTAACCTTTTTTACTTTTTTAATCGATTGACAGGTTTCATGGAGGACATCCAGGATGGTATGAAAGAATGTTTGGGCAGGCTCGTTAGAAACTTTTTTTTTATACCTGAGTCTCGACGTCGATCTCCTGGTTTATGCAGTCGCCGACAAATATCTTTGCAGACTTGTATAACTTTTGGTTCTAAGTAAAATCCTTGACACTGAACTGGTGCGCTTGCAGACGGCATTGTGGAACAACAAGGAGGGCGACACGTGCGACGGCAAGGATGGCGGATGTGATTTTGACCACGTTCGAAGGGCATGGAAGGGAAAGGGTTGTATGAGTAGGGAGGTGGTGTGGGGAAGAAGGTTTTAAGGAACTGAAGAAAAGAATAGGTAAGAGATATCATGTGCAGAGACGGAATATATACCTATGACAACAGCTATTGGTTCCACTTTTTTTGATCCGAAGAATGGTGGGGGCTTTTTTCCACAAGGGATAGATACCGGGAGGCCTGCAAATGGAGGAAGCCAGCAAACCCTTTCGAGCCATTGCTGTTAATGAAAGTAAAGAAAAGAAGAAAAAGGGACCCTAACAAAAAGTAATTATAAGTCGCCGACAATCCTTGTCACGTTAGGGATAGTTCATCTTCGAAGTGAGACCACCGAAAACGAAAAAGCGCGTGCACAACCTTCCTTCTATTCTTTCGGCAAAAGCACCGAGCCCGAAGTGTGGTCAGAGAACATATTGGGATGCCCCGAGATCCGCATTCGTTCTAATCGTGCTTTGCGCAAACTACAGTTGGGGGCTAGCTTTGGTCCGGTTCTGCTGCCATATGTAATGAAATTAAGTGGTGCTCTAAGTTTTCCAGGGGTCAGCGTAACACTCGAGGTAAAATCATAGAAAGTAACTAAGAATGAAAGAAGCTTCTTTGACTGTCATGGTCAAAGGGCATGGGCCAGCAGGCGTGCGTACAGCTGTGGGTTCGGGTCCAGCCCAAGTTCGACTCTTGATATGGACACAAAAACAAGGTGAAAGAGGTCCGAGGTAAGCAAGACGCCTCAATAATAAGAACAGTTCACCTCCCACTGGCTGATTGGGCTGCACAAGTCCTCCTGGTCCTTTTTTTTTTTTTTTTTTTTTTTTTTTGGGTTTCATTTACCATGCACATGGACTGTTCCGATTAATGCAATCCTCGGTCCATTCACTTGTGCAATGCATTTCGCGTTTTGCTTTATTTAAACAATCAGTTGCTATCTCATTTCGATCTCAATTGCATTTGTTGTATTGTCTGGCTACCATCCGGCGTTTGTCTGACTCTATCTTGCCGCTCCAATTGTGCTCCTCTTCTTTAGCCCTTTAGCGAGGCTCAGTGCATTGATTCCTCCACCACCATTGCCTCTGCCAAACCAGCGGTTCCCCACGGTTTCACCATTCATCATCCAGGCACATGTTCGTGCCAATCTGACTATTGCCACCAACTTATTTTGAGCAAAGAGTAGTGACTTTGACCGATGTGATTTTCTTTAACTGATTAATTGACTGCTCCAACTGAACCAGTTAGTCGGTTAAAAAATTCGGTCAATTTTGACTAGATATGCGGTTAACCACTTTCCTTATTTGGACGGTTAATTTTATTTTTGGTTAATCGGTTAACCACCTTCCTTATTTGGACGATTAATTTATTTTTGGTTAATCGGTTAATCGGTTAAAAATATGACCCACCTTCCCGATTTGGTCCTGAAAAACAGTTGATACCAATGTTGGTGCTTTATTTTCTTCGCCCTCATCACCTTTGCACTTCGTAAGCATCTTGTGGCAAGATTTCTGAAAACCAGATCACTCACAGCACCATCGACTAAACGGTTGCACTTCTCTGTGACCATGTTCCCTGCTGTGCTGAACATCCGTTCTGGTGCCACTGAAGCTGCCGGGAGCGAGAGATACCTTCTTGCCAACAATGCCATGGAGGGAAATATTGTTTCATGTTGCTTCCACCATGTGATTGAGTTCATAGCTGCACTGTCGCATTGTCGAGAGCTGAAATACCAATCAAGTTCATCATGACCCGGTGTGTTGTTATTGTTGTTATTGTTGTTGTTATTGTAGTTGGGGTCCTGAACCAGGGCTGTCGTCATCTTGTTTGCTGTTGGGGGCCGATCCCGTCCAGGCTGACCCGGGGGGGGGGGGGGGAGGTGTCATAGCATCAAGTTCACGACAGAGGAGCCTCTTGATTTGACCAAAGCCGGCATGGTTCATTGTGCCAAAGAGAGACGCTTGGACGCTGTTGTAGCCCTAGTTTGGTATCTTGCTCAACCCCCAAATGCTCAATCCAAGTTCATCAATTGATGCTGGTGGTCTCCAAGACTAGTCCTATGTCCACAACGTCTTTCTAAAAGGCGAAGTTTCTGTCCTCCAACGTTCTTTACAGCATCATGTCCATTGAGTCAGTTCGAATAATGTATTTATCTGCGCCTTTAAAGCGTGAAGAGAAAAAAGAAGAAAACGAATCTTGGTCTAAGCTCTCCGGTAGATGTTTATGCAATTGTTAAACATGGCATCACGGTCTTTGCAATGATTGTCGTTGGTGGTCTCGTAACATCCCCAAAAGACCCAAACTTTCTTTGCAACGAGAAAGGACTTTTGAAATTCAAAACCACCCCAGTCGCCTCCATCAAAGGCGGCACTCCAGGTTTGGGTCCTGGCCACATCAACTCTTCCTCTACCATTCGTAAAACTGTACATGCTGGCCGCTCCGCTATGTGATCCCTTCTCCTCCATAAGAAGGGGATCGCGACTGGCGTTCAGAGTAACGGCCATCTGGAATTTGAAAGAGTTGGATTGGTCGTTGTAGAAACAAATGTCATGGCTGGCAACTGCCGTGCCAACAAGTGCAAGAAGGAACAACAAAGCCTGGTGCATTCTGTTTGCTACTGGGGGCTTTAGAGCAAAAAAAAGGATGTCAGAGTTTTGAATAGTTATCGCTACCTCCTCAAGTTCTAGTATCGTCGCAAAAGTCCAAACATATAGACTTACAAGAGCCAGGTCTATGGGTGATCCAGTGAGGTTTCTTTGAGGGAGATTGTTGGCGTGGCGGTTTTTTCGAGGGAGAGGGGAGGTGATAGTGCAGACGAGGTATTCAAGTTACCAAGTAAGGGTCAAGCTTTTTGGGGAGCTTCGAACCATTTATACATGTTTTTTTTTGTGGGAACGCAATCGCAGTTTTATTTGCATAATTGACTGTACCACTCGGTCGCTCGTTCACTTTCAGTGCACAAGATGAGTGGAAATGGGCTCTATTACACAGTCACTCAGCGCTCACGAAAGAAAGAGAGCAAGTGAGAAAAAGAGAGTGAGAGAGACGAGAAGGTGAGGGAAAATATGACGCTTCGGCGCAATAGGGAAAAGAATGTCGAAGTCCATGTTCAAACCTGTGCATACAGTAGAGTTGAGCTGATGGGCCAACGGATGGACATCTTGAATCTAGACTGTCGCAAGCGAGACCATCTTGCTCATCCTTTTCAGGACAGCCGGAAAATCCGTATGCGACATGGGTCAGGATCTGTACCATGGATTATTTTTATAGGATTTTCCAGTAACTTTCGATTCCATCGCCCCAAGAAAAAGAAAACAAAGCTAAATCAAAGAAGCAGGGCGTGCATCACGCGGACGTCGTAAGTAACTAGCTCTATCTCCGCTGTGTTGGTTCGCAGTGAAAGAAAAATGACTGCAACATGAGTGGCATGGCGATTTGTGGCACCACAACCACCAACGGCTATATATTGTTCATGCATAATGAATAAATTCGATGCTAGATACTCATTTTCTTTGGATTGCTTGTCTTTGAGTCGAGATTGTCGAAATTGTTGAGGATATTGCGTGTCCGATCGACTAAACGTAGTCGAGCTTTACTCATCATGCTTTTTTTTCTCGCCGCTAAGACTGCAAAAACGAAAAGGCCGAATTGAGACTTTTGACGAATCAATAATGCGCTCAGAGTCACCTAAGTGAGCTTTGCCATAATAAGCAAACGAACGGCGTATTTCATTAAGGGACTCTGAACGCACTCATTTATATTTCAATGGTGAATGAGGCAGGAGTCTGGACAGGATCTCTTAACCATTTGTACTTGTCGAGACTTGTCGGCAATGCACGCCAACAGCCCAACTACATGTCTCTTGCTGTTTCTGGTGTGTCCAAGAATGTTCATGCAAATAATAACACCTGTAAAGTTGCAATTTGCAAATAACCGTTGACATTTAGATAAGACTTTCCTACTATGTTGGTCGTTGTTTGCTACTGGCTCTTTTTTGCATCAGCGGTGCATATTGTTTGCTTAAAGCTGATTTTCCCCATCAATGTCGAGATTTGGGATAAAAAGAATGATACCGTATATCGAAGCAATGATACACATGTTGTATATTCTCCTCAGCCGCTGAAAAAGAGGGCCCTGTGTCTTCCAACATTCACCAAATATGTTGCGTTTGCCGGATCCGCATGGACGATGTTCCAGACATGTCCAAGTCCAGGACCGCGATGAACACTAATTCACTTAGTAATTGTAAAGTGGGTAGTGACGATGAAGGGGGTATTGTAAGCAGTAAAGTATCCTTGTTGCTACGATCTGCTGAGATTAAGCCCATTGTTCTATAGATTTGTTCGTAAGAACAACATCTCTTCTTTTTTTTTCTTCTTTAATTCTCGCGTTCTTAAGGGGCGTCATAGATTTACTTGCTTGTATGCGTGCCTCCAATATGACAAACAAACAGCTTGCAAGTAGCTAGAAAATCGTTTCTTATTTCGCCTCTCTCGACCGAGTTGTTGCTGTAACAGCCAGGCTGTGCAGAAGTACTGCACAGCATGCCCTTGTGCAAACCTGTCAACCGTGCGATTACCATCTCTAAGAAATGGACGTAGCAGCCCGAGTTTTGACACGGATACTTTGGCGTAGGTTTGCACGTCAATGGTGCTCAACTACGAAAAGGATTGGCGAGACATGAGAGCGGTCTTTGTTTATTTGACGTAACTTAAGTTCATAATTGTATGGGTTTGTAGGAGCAAAAGAGGAAGGATGAGGGAAGTTCATGTAATGAAATCATAAGGGGATTCTTTTTTCTTTGTTTGGGGAGGGGGAATATGCTCAGATCAGACACATCAGACCATGTGGATCCCGAGAGCCGAAGCGAGATCACGGTGGTTGGCACTATGGCCCATGTTCTCCAGATTGTGCATCAAGAACGGGTTTCGCTGGGTCCGACGGCTGTGTCCTTCTTGTTGTGTCTGAACTTTGGTCTTTTTGGCCTTGATAGCACGTGGAGGAGAGGTGAGCTTTATCGATTTTGCCATGCTTTTTTGTGCATCTGGAACCTTGTGTTGTTGGCTGCCTGGTAGAACCGGGAGCGGTGCGGAATTGACAAAGGAAATTAGAACCAAGTGGTACAGGACCATGATGGTAACGAGAAATGACTTTGAGTGCATGGTGAATTGATGGGGAGGAGGAGAGGGAGAGGATGCTTGTTTTGTCGCTTGTCGTGGGAGCTGTATTTTGAAGTTCGTGGTTGTTGATGCAAAAAAAATGGTGTGGGGGAGCTACCTCACATTGCTTCTAGCTCGTTTTATACAAAACCCTGGTTCGCCTTGAATTTGTTGTCGTTGTATGTCCATGCGTGCAAAGGGGGAAGACATCACCCTAAATGATGAAGCAAACTAGCATCACCACACGAAACAAAAAAGGGGGTCTTCATTAATCGTTGGTTTGGTGAGGGTAAGAAAAAAAAACGTGGGCCGTGAGTTACCCTTCTCCATCTCTCTCTTTTTAATGGCTCACCTCGTTCCAGACCGCCTGGGATCCACAAACAAGCAAGAGCAGGATAACGCTTTTTACTTGTCCATCACAATGGTGTCTTCGTTTTCCAGTATGAATCGGGAGCTCACAACAGGTACTCCCCTACATAATTAAATAAAGAAAGTAGTATATATTTATTCAAAGGAATCAAAACTATGCTGAATGGCCCCACACAGCACCTACAAACTCGAGTATACGTTCTAGGAAAGGTTAATATGCTCCTAATTCTAGTTAATAGCTGTCGCTAGACAACAACGTCTTTTAAAGTAAAAGTCAGCATCCTTCTCTATCCCGGTACGCTTCTTAATTTCCTCTCACGGTCTGCAAAAGGAGGTAAAAGTTCAGACCCAAGAGAACAACACTGATCAATCCAGAAATGCCCACCAACCACCAAGCATTGGCAAAGTTGTGGAGCAGCACCTTGGAACCGTCACGAGCCCCTTGACCCTGAGTATCTACAACAGAGAGGGTCACAGGAGCAGTGGTGTTCTCCTCATCGGCCTGGAACACAGAGGGGCTAGAAGAGGCAGTCGCAGAAATCGCCTCTTCGGCAGTCGCCTTCTGCTTCCTGAGCTCCTCCTCATAGCGAGCATGGCCGCTCTTGGCACCTTCGCCGGGCTTGTCGTCGTTGTCCTGGACAGGGATCGTCATGCATCGGCCCATCGACGTGAACAGAACCAGGGGAATCACAGCAAAGGGCAGCTGGACACTCAATGCGACCTGGGAAGCGAGCAGCAAGCCTGAGAGACCGCTCTTGCCCTTGACCAAAACAATGGCCAAAGCGGGGATAATAGCCAAGCTACGAGTCAACAGGCGACGGACCCATGGCTTCAAGTACGAGGCGCCCAAAAAGCCTTCCATGATGATCTGTCCAGCCAAGGTGGCGGTCAAGGTCGAGGACTGTCCGGCCATCAACAGGGCAATAGCAAAGACATATCCAGCTCCCTTTCCGAGGTACGAGGACAGGAGGTGGAAGGCATCAAAGAAATCGGCCAGTCCCGAGTTGTCGGCGTCGGGAAACTTGTACTTGAAGGTCGCAGCAGAGACGATCAGAATGGCTGAGTTCACGTACAGGGCAAAGGTCAGAGCCACAGTCGAGTCCCAGAAGGTGTATCTGAGGGTGGTACGGATGGTCGAGTGCTTCATGGACACGGCGCCCTTGTCATTTTCCAGCATAACCTGTCGCTCGTCGGTATCCATCAAGTCGCAAGAGGAGGACATGGAAGCCTGGCTGCTGGCGAGCTTGTTCAACTCCTTAGAGGCACGCAACTTGACAATGCTCGAGTGCAAGTAAAGGTTGTGAGGCATGACCGTGGCTCCAATGATACCGATAGCAAGGTAGAGGGCTTCCTTGTTGGTCAAGATCTCGAGATTAGGCAAGAAACCCTTAAACACGTCCTTGGCCACGGGCTCGGCGTAAACAATCTCGGCTGTGAAGCAGGCACCGACAGCTGAGACGAGTAAAATAACTAAAGCTTCGAACAGGCGTCTGGACTTGACGGACTGGTCATCACGGAAAGCAAAGAGAATGATCAAGACATCGACAGCAGTGATGGCGACGCCCCAGGGCAGAGGGATATTGAAGAGCAGGTTGAGGGCGATAGCGCTTCCAATGACTTCGGCCAAATCACAGGCAATGATGGCCAGCTCGGCCAGAACATAGAGGACCCAATTGACGTACTTTGGTGTGAACTTTCTGCAAGCCTGGGCCAAGTCTAGTTTTGGACCATGGTCGGAGAATATCGTGTTAGCATCTTATTTTCTCTGAACAGTCATACGCCACAAAGTTCCAGGCGAAGCCATATTTGCTGTCGCGGATTGAAAATAATGGGTCTGCTATCGCAATGGTTTCGAGAATGACTCTCGAGAACAGGGCTCGCCTTTTCTTGTCGTGCGGAGCAAATTACTCCTTCCTTTCTTTGTTCCATGTACCACACACAAAGGTTGATCCTCAACCAGTGACAAAGGGAAGACTTACCCAGTCCAGAGACAACACCAAGCTTGACGGCAAGGCCCTGGAGAACAACAGCCATGAGGTTGGAGAGCAGGATGACGAACAACAGCATGTATCCAAAGCTGGAGCCACCAGCCAGATCGGTGGCCCAGTTGCCTGGATCCATGTATCCGACACTGACGACTGAAGAGCGATTGATGGATGGAAGGATGACAGATCGTTAGAGTACAGTGGTTTGTAATCATGTGAGTCGGGCATACTATATTCGACATTGAGTTTCTCTGTGTCAGCGGTCCACTGGGTGCTCATTATGGATATTTTGTTCTACGTGCCACAAGGTGCACACCCTAGTTCATTTCCCTATCGAGTGATATTCTGTGCTCAATGCGTTTGCTCGACTATGGCACAGACAACGAAAGAGGACGGACTGGGCGACAAATGGAAGTAGGCCAGCAGTGCGGTTTGGATGGTAAGTGTAGGGAGGGGTGCGAAGAACGGAAGAGAGGCAATTGGACAATATGTCCTACACTCGCAAGCCAGCGTTTGAACACCACTGCGACTGAGTGTGAGCCCTTGTAGACAGTGCGCTCTGCAAGAGGAGACAAAGGGACAGGAGACAAAGGGACAGGAACCAAAAACTAATTGACACTGAAATCAGGGACTTACTGTAGCCTGGACCAACAAACCCCAAGAATCGCTTAAAGATGGCTGCAATGGTCTGGAATCGAGATGGTTTGGCGGGAGGAGGAGTCATGTCCTTCCCAAAGACACCATAGCTGGGATGCTGCGCATGCAAAGGACGCTGAGGACGGTCGTCCATTTTCGAGGTCGAGGTCGAGTAGGAGTTGTTCTTGGCTGCGTTGGAGAATGGATTAAGACGATTCCTCCATGCAATTGGAGCTGAAGGAGCGAGTTTGATGGACGGAAGCAGGTGGAGGAGACAAAGAGACGAGGGTCGAAGGGTGCCGTTGATGCAATGCGATGAGGGTGATGGAGGAGGAGGAGGAGGAAAAGAGATGTTCAGTGGAGGGGGGGGGGGGGAAATGGGAAAAAGGGATGGTGGGAATCAGTTTCAAGCGACAACCATCACAAACAACACCACACTGATGCGCACGTCTGCATGCGATTGTACTCTTCTTTTCTTCCTAGTTGTGGTTTGCTGTACCTTGCTGATTCTCGGAGGCAGGAGAAGACAAGGCAGCCGAGAAGGGTCCCGCAGGGTCAGAGTGGTGGTGTGGGGTCGACGAGGGATCGCGAGTCGACAAGGA
>KN042422.1:2072395-2104259 GCA_000739165.1 Podila verticillata NRRL 6337
CGACAAGGTATTCCAAAATGACGCGAAGGAAATGTCCCAAACTTTTTATATGTTTTAAAAAGATACTTCGTGTACTCTAGTTCTTCCTCAGGGTACGCTGCTTCTCAGCATGCTCAACAATCTTTTGCTCGACAAACAAGCCCTTGCGTTTACGCACCACGTCCATGTACTTCTTGGCAATGTTCTCGCGATCCGCCTTTTCGCCCAAGTCTTCCAGCTCTTCCACCGTGTTGGGCACCCAGAACGGATCAATGTCCAACAACTCGAAGTGGCTAAAGATAAGCTGAGGACTGGCGGCTCCAGAAGTCTTCTTACGGATGTCTGAGAAACGAGAAAGAAAGAAAGAAAAAAAGAACATCGACAGTTTGTCAGCATCGGGGTAGGGGGGGGGGGGGTTCACTCTCGACATGCAAATACATGTACAAGGATCGCTTACCATCAGAGAAACCAAAACTCTCCACAACGGGCAGCAGGGCCTGGATCGAGAAGAACGGAGTACCTTCCTTCATCTCCTCGTGCAGAATCTTACCCTTGCGGCGAGCAATGACTGCATACACCTTTCCAAGAACATCGGCTGAAGGACAGAAGAAAAAAAGTGTGAGTAAACAAGCGACGGTAAAAATAAAATATCATGACACAGCAAAACGAGGGCTGTGTTTCTCCCATTTCCCCAAAAATCCAATCCCTCGGAATATCGTTGTTTTCTTTCTTCCGTCTTATTACCTGTGGTCTGGATGTCGCACGAGTACATGGCCAACATCAGGCGAGGAGACCACTCCAAGAAACCCAATCGACAGGTGTCACGCATGGTGGTGATCAGCTGACCACTCGACACAGCCATCTTGGACCGTCCCTCGTTCGATTCGCTACTGTTCTGAGCATCCTCCAAAATCTCAACCTCCTGGACAAAGAACGCCATGCCCTGCATGGGCTCGCCGCACAGAGGACCCGAGTTGGTCGCAATCTGGAATCCAGTCTGAACAGACTCGGCGAGGTCCTGGATGGTGAGGGACGAGTCCTCACTGCTGTTTCTGCGCTGAAAGTCCACGCCAAGGTTGTTGATCAGCAGATTGGGACCGATGCGGCGAGGTCCAAAGGCCAAGATGTCCTTGTCCTTGCCCTTCCACTCCTCTCCAGCCTTGGCGAACAACGTGGCAAGGTCCTGAGTGACTTTGGTCTTGATCTTTTCCTGCTCCTCGTATGCAGTCATATCCTTGCCCAAGGTGCTCTCCACATAAGCCTGGATCTGCTCGGCGTGCTCGACAAGGTATTTCTTGAGCTCCTCAGGAATAGGCACTGTCCTGATCACAATGCGCACATGCCTGTTTTGCGTAGTCGCGTTGATGGTTCCACGAGCGCCTGTCTCGCTCTTTGTAATAAGCTTCTCAGCCTGCTGTTCCCGAGCTTGAGCAGCTTCGTTGGCAGACATGGCACTTGAGGTCACAATCTGGGCGGGGGCATCGATCGCTGTCTCACGGAAGGGGACAATAGGCTCACTCATCGAGATCTCAATCCTGGCAAATCGCTCCCGAAGGTCGGCCATACAGCGCTGCAAGTGAACTTCTCCTGAGGTCAAGATGACGTGCTCTCCTGTCTCCTGTGTCAACACTTGAACGGAAGGATCGGCCTGGTTGAGAAGCTGGAGGCCGCGGACCAGCTGGGCCATCTGCGATGGGTTCTCGGGCTCCAAGGCGACGCGGACAATGGGTGTTGTTTCCAAGCCCTTGCCGACCAAATTTTGTCCGCCCTCCCATTCGGCGCTCCAAAGGGTACCGTACTTGAGGACATGGCCCTCCAGTCCACCGATACCAAAGACATTACCGGCAGGAACCTGGTCCAGTCCGATCAAGTCGCGTCCCATGATCATGAACAAGCTGTCGACGGTGACCTCGCTGCAATGAAGCGTAGGCTGGGCGGGGTCGTACTTGGGTCCCAAAACCTTGAGCTTCTGGCCAACACGGACGGTACCCGAGTAAATTCTAGAGAAACCGATCAGTGCCTCCTTGCCCTCCAGCTCCTCTGCGGCAGCCTTTTCCTCGGCTTCCATGCGTGCCCTGTTCTCGATCACCTCATCGACATCCAGATGAACTCCTGTTTCTCCAATCTCTGCAGCCTTGGCACTGGCAATCAACTGCTCGCGCGTGATTCGTCCGCGCTGACGCATCTCCTCGGCTGTGAGCACCTTTCTCTTGTTCTTGGGAAGGACATCCAGAGGCACACTAACCATTTTGCTGACATAGGCGACAACACCGCTGGAGGGATCACAGTTGATCATGCCCTTCTCCCAATCCTCGGTTGCCTCCGGTGGATTTGTCTCAAAGGGATGGAGCATCTTTGGCATCCTGATCTTTTGCGCTGCAGGTGGAGAGGGAAGTTGCTCAACAACCGCTAACAGAACACAAGTCGAAAGGGGTAACCACTGCGAGAAGATGGTTGTCAAGATGGCACGAGTGTCCTTGGAGCGCATGTCACGGGGCAAGACCTTCAAGTTCAGAGACTTGACCACCTTTTCTGTCATCTCGCGATCACTAAAGACGTAATATACGTGAGAATCATTAGTTGTTCAATTCAAAGAAGAGAAGAAGTAAGAGACATCATGCAACTTACGGGTTCACAACGACGACATCGTAGACCTTCCAGACATTGTCCAGCACCAAGTGGATCGCCAGGGGCTTCAGGGCTCGGCCCTTCAGACCCTTGTATCCAATCACACGCTTTGTCTTGGGGTCCAGATAAAAGTCGCCCCAGAGGCACTTCCTGAGAACGCCCTCCTTCATACCCAACTTCTGAGCATAGATGGCTGCAAATTGGTCGACTCTGAAAGCCCAACCGTCGATAGCTGACGCAAAAATGACGTTGCCCTGTGAAGGGTGGAAATAAATATGTGAATCATCCTGAGTCTCGACATGCCAATCTGAGAACATATCCTCAAGTCCTGTGGTTGTCGAATCCTTGCCCTCCTGCTCCTTCTTTTTCTAAAGTTCCGCCAGAAAAATAAAAAAAAATAAAGAAATAGTAGGCTGTTAAATTACGACCGCCTCTGGTGTCTCAAGGCAATTGTCCATGTTTTCAAACGCGCTCTTACTTCAGCCTTTTTTCTGTAATCTTCCTCCAAGACATTCTCAGAGAAGAATGTGCCCATAACAGCGTTGACCTGCTCCAGAATCTTGTTCAGGTGGATATAAGCCTCCATGGGAGTGAACTGCAGCTCCGTAATCAAACGGTCAATCTTGTTGATCACCAAAACGGGCCTCACAGACTCGCGCCACGCCTGCCGCAGTACTGTATGTGTCTAAGAAAGAACATCATGGAAGGAAACAGATAACCAGGAACTTGTTAAATTACAGAATTCTAAAAAATGGGGCCTGCCAAGCGCAGCACTCGTCACCCAGAGGCAGAGGGGGACCATATCCTTTACTTGTGTACACACTCCTTCGACTGCATCGACCAGAACCAAGGCTCCGTCGCACAATCTGGATGCGGTCGAGACCTCTCCTGAGAAATCAACGTGTCCGGGAGAGTCGATCAGGTTGACAAGGTACTCTTCAGCAACTGCCTTGACTAATAAATAGGCATGAAGCAAGATCATACATCGGACAACAAGGTATGTTAATATCAAGGGGGGTGTATTAAAATGACATGACATGACGACAGGTCTAAGCCGTGCGAAAAAAATAATCTCGAATATCTCCAATTGATCCATAGGCTCTGCGGTCCCAAAGACACAAGCAATAGAATTACCTTCACCTGGAGCCGAGATCTTGGGCGAACCCACTGGTGAATCGACAGGAGTGCTCGCGCTAGGGTTGGCTTCTGGAGATGCGTTGCTCAGGTCTGATTCTGTGGCGGCTTGTGCAGACGTGGCGTTGACGCGTCGCATGACCTTGAAATAAAGGGAGATGGCGCTGGACTCCATGGTGATACCACGCTCCTGTTCATCCTCACGACTGTCGAGGTATCTGACTTTTCCAGCGAGTTTTGAGGAGATGATGCCGTTGGAGGCGAGGAGAGAGTCACTGAGTGTGGTCTTGCCGTGGTCAACGTGGGCCAGAATACAGATATTGCGAACGTGCTCCTGGTTCGCCTGGAGACGAATCAGTTGAGCCTCTGGAATGGAAGGCATTATAGGGATGGAGTTATTTGTTGTGTAGTGTCGGGTTGTGAATGTGTGGGTGGGTGGTTGTGAAGTGGGCTGTGGTAGTGCAGTTTGGTTGTGATGTGTGTGGGAGTACAAGATGCGGTGATGGAAAGATGCTGTCTCTGGTTCAAGGAACGACAAAAAAAAAAAAAGGTTTTCTGGACCAGCTGCGGCCAGAAGAGCAGTCATACGCAGCACGAAGGTAAACACACGGGAAAATGACTGCCACTTGCGACCCAAACCTTGTTCTTTGGAGGTCTCCTTTCTCTTCGTGTGCCCCCTCCACATTCACCTCACTTCTTCATTCCTCCATACCCATTGGGATTAATGCTTCCCGTTTCACGCGCCACTTCGAGGGCTGAATGCCTCATTCGATGTCTCTCCCGCCAAAGAACAATTACCACCACTCGATGTCTCCAAACATATCCTCGGAGCTCACCTCAGTCCAGACTCGCACCTTCTCGTTCCACACGTGCTTCGTTGACGCCAACAGGATACCATCGCGCCTGCTTCAGCACCCAGGCTATTCAACTATTCAATACACAATCCCTGCAATGCGCCTCATCACCCTTGTCTTCGACATCAACGCCTCTCGAAACCGACGTCAAATCGCTTGTCGGCGTTCCTTGTCCAGGATGCGGATCGCCCTTCCAGATCGACCGGCCCAACGATCCCGGCTACCTGACACGTACATCAAGCAACTTTGAGGACCCGAGCCTGTCAAAAAAGAAAAAGTCTTCCACGAAGCAACCTGATTCTTCATTCGGCCCAAAATCCACTTCCATGGATCACAACCAGTATGAAGAGCACTTAAAGTCGCTGGACCCAAAGCTACTCCAAGAAATGGGCATCCTTCCACCAGAACCTGCGGTCGACTCCAACAACCAGTCGACCACGGATCATCACAGCACCCAGGACAAGGAAGAGATCCTGTCCAGAAAGCCAACGTTGACACCCACGACACCACCGCGCGTCGTCTGCCATCGCTGCCACTCACTGTCCCATCACGCGTCGCCCCTCGCCAACTCATCCGTTCTCCCCTCAGTCCTGTTCCCCTCACCCCCCGCACCCGTGCCCAAGTATCTCGAGACTCTGGCCCAGTCCAAGACCGCCACCGTCGTCCTGGTCGTCGACCTGATCGACTTTCCCCTATCCCTGCCCAAGCCCATTGTCGACGAACTCCTCAAAGCCAAAAAGAAAAAGAACGACTCAACCTACCCTACCACACCCATCATCCTGGTCGGCAACAAGTTCGACGTCATGCCCCTGGGCACGCGCAAGCACAAGGTGATCCAGCACCTTCAGCACTACCTCGAAAAGCACCACTTGGCCGAGTCGGTCCGGGCCATCCACCTGGTCAGTGCCAAGAACCCCGTCGGGGACGAGATCCGCTTGCTGATGAAGAGCATTGGCACGTCCTGGTCCAAGTCCGGAAAGGGCAACGTGGTCATGGTGGGCGCCGAGAACGTGGGCAAGTCGCAGCTGCTGAACGCGTTCCTGAAGGAGAGTGGGCGCTGGAGGCCCAACGATCAGCAGGCGTTCCAGAGAAAGCATGGGCAGGAGCAACAGGAACGGCAACAGAAACTGGGAAAGTTGTTGGGCAGTCAAGAGGATGCGAAATGGTCGGAGATGACGGGCGTGGACTCTGTGGGCGTCGAGCTGAATCAGTACGAGCATCTGTACAAGGAGCGTGGGGTGGAGAAGCTGAGCAAGTACAAGACCACGGTGTCGAACGTGCCGGGCACGACCCTGGAGAGGATCAAGGTGCCTCTGAGCGTGCTGTCGCGGTACATGGGTGCGACGTACAAGGAGGTACAGACGAAATGGCTGATGGACACGCCGGGAATCCGGATTGAAGGTGGACAGTTGACGAGTTTGTTGACCCTGGATGAGCTCAAGGTGACTCTGCCTAAGAAGGTCCTCAAGCCTGCCACCTTTATGCTGGAAGAAGGTATGTCCTTTGCTTTGGGGTTGACCGTGTGTGCTCTGGAATGTAGCCCTGGCCTGTGTTAACTAATTAATTACGTGATATAGGAAAATCGTTCTTCCTGGGTGGGCTTGTCAGGATCGACTGCATCTCTGTCGGAAAACCCATCGTTCAGGACACGAGCGACTCTTCTTCCGATATCGATCCAACAACTCGCCGTCGGCCACGCAGATCCAACCCTGTGCCCAAAATCACCTGCTTCACCACTTTGCCGCTTCATAAGACCTCAACAGCAGCTGCGGACAAATTTCTGGAAAAGAGTCAGCAAGGCCAACTGACGGTCCTTCAACCGCCCTTTGGCTCAGACGAGCGCCTCGCGGCTTTCCCGGGGTTGGCGCCCATTTCTGACAGGGATTTGGTGATCATCAACGACCCGCACCCTCAGCCTGTGGACAGATCATCGTTGGTGAAGCTGGATCGGTTTGGTGATCGCGAAGAGGACGAGGATCCTTTGGCGCATTTGACTCGCCAGCAGCGCGAGAACATCACTATGCAGCTTGCGGGCCACTACGGGATCTGCGACCTGGTCTTTGCCGGCATTGGCTGGGTCATGGTTTCGGGCAAGTTCCACGGCCCACAGCAGCCCGTCCAATTGCGTGTGTGGACCCCACAGGGCCAAGGCGCGGCCGTGCGCGACGTATGCTTGCTGCCCGAGCTGGCCGCAAATCTGGTGGACAAGACGGCGGGAGGCATTCGCCAAAAGCAGAAACTGTTCCAGGCGTTGCCTCGTCCTGAGGAAGGATCGGTAGAAGATGTCAAGTCTGAAGAGGTGCAATAAAGATCCTTCTCAAGAAAAACGTGATTATTGTTACATTTTAATGGATTTTTTGGGGGGGCATTGAAGAAGCTGGGGGCGATCGTGAATGAGTATGAAGAGGGTGCTATCCAAGATGGGGACTATGTGTGATATAGCGCAGCAAAGAAGAAAGTGACGCTCTTACAAGGGATGTTGGAGAATAATAGACGAATGCAGATAGTAGATTAGACGCATATTGTTTTGGTTCGTTCTTTGTCAATCGGTTTTTAGGCGATAACACAGTCGGGGAGCTTGACCTTGAGCTTCTTGTCAATGGTCAACAAACCCCAGAAACCCTCAACAGCCGAGCCGGGGTTGATCTTCCAGGGGGCATCAAAGAACTCAAAGTAGTAGTATGGGATTTTCTTGGCATTGGCATCGCACAGCCAGGTGTCCAAGAACTTTTGCAAGTTGGGGATCGAAGGGACGGACGCCTCTGTTTTTTTTCCGGATCAAAAAAATTGCAATCAAAAGTAGTGGTTAGAGGGTTGACTTTTGACAGATTAAAAACATTATCGATCATCAAGATATGCCAACGTGTTGCTGACAATAGAACACTTACTGGTGTTTCCGGTGGCTGGGAAGGTGGGCCAGCCAACCTCAGTGATCCAGATGTCGAGAGGCTTGGCGTTGTTCTTGTTCACATATGGTGAAACAGTCTCTGACAAGAACTTCCAGAACCAAGCGGCGCCTTCCTCGACTGGGACACCCGAGAAGAAGGGATGCAAGTTGACTCCAGCCAGATCCTCATTGCCGCTGCTGGTCAGTGGTGGCTGGTTGGCCTCCTCGAGATCAGAGGTGAAGACAGGGATGGTGGGCTGACCCATGGCCACCACCTTGGCCTTGACCTCGGCAATGTGGGACATGAGCACAGGCAAGGTCTGGTATTTGTCAAAAATGACCTCGTTACCGACCGAGACACCAATGATGTTGTTCCAGCCATAAGTGCCGACCACGCTGTAGAACTCAGTAGTCTGGCGAGTATAGGTGGCGTTATCCTTATCGATCCAGATGCCGACAACCACCTTGAGGTCGAGTTTGAGACGTTGGATTGAGTCCAGGGTGAACCTGAGGACGTTGCAATCGGTTCCGTAAAGGCGCACGCGGGTGGTGGTCTGGGCCACCATCTGCAGCTCCTCGTCCACAGTCTGTTGGGTGTTGTAGCAATTGGGCAGCTGGGCATTCAAGGGCACATAGGCCATGCCGTAGAAGACTTTCTTGAGCGGGTAGTTGTTGTTGGGGAGCACAGTACCATTGGGCGAGACGACTATTATTAACCAAGATGGATGTACATTAGAAATATAGTCGGACAGTCGGGGTGACTTTCTCATCCATAGGTAGTCCTATGGACGTAATGGTACCCGGTTCTGTATGTATGTTCGTTTGTATCCCGTTGTCTAATTGAAGTATCGCTTCCTCGGTAAACCCGTTCTCCACGTTGATCCTGACTGTATGTCGTTCTTACTATCCCCCCTCCCTCTTGCATAGCACAATACAACATAACACGGCTGCTGTCCTTCACTCTGCGCCCAGTATCAGCCCCCCAGTCAGTTCATGAATATATTCGTGTTTCGATATCAATGTCGATGTCTTATTATGCGGGGGCGAGTTATCTTTAGGCCGCGTTTGAAATGGACACAACAGAAAAGCGAGATCAGTCCCGAAAATAACTGTTATTGGCGATTGCCTCGCGATTAGCAAATTGGGAGGAACGAGAATCTTTGCTCGCCTCCTTTTTTCCCTCGGTTGTCGTGGTTGCAGTTGTTGAGAGTGAACGAGAGTGGAGGGAGGAGATACTTCCCCAACGGGCGATAGATTTTTACCAGGGATTGAGCTGTCCGAAGGTACGCCAGAAAATATACGCTAAATTCAAGAGAGTATAATTTACCTGTGGGTCCGGTCGCTGGCACCTTGCCACCGACGCTGTTGCCACTGCCCTGGTTGTCCTGGTTCTTCTTGAACACGGCAAAGTACCAGGCAAGGACACCAGCAATGGCAATCAGAAGCAGGGCCAAGACAGCCCAGGCAATCGTCTTGCATTTGCTCGACTTTTTCTTTTGCTTTGACAGCCAGGGCGAGGAGCCCTTGCCAGCTGCAGCGGCCGCGGCCGTGGCAGACGCGGATGATTGCTCGGCGTGGCGTCTACGCTCCTCCTGGCGCTGTTGCTGGGGGGTCATGTGCTGCTGCTGCATGGGGTAGGATTGAGAGTCGTACCCATCGTCGTATTCTTCGTCGTTGTTGTTGTTGTGGTGACCACCCTGGTGGTTGTTGTAATGGGACATGAGAAAGGATTAGGCAGGTGGGAAGGAGGGGGAATGTATTTATGGCGAGGGCATCAAAAAGGGTTCTGGAATGAGAACTGTTGTGTATGTGTGTGTGTGAATTGGTGAGTGATATGAATGCGAATGAGTTTGAGGTGGTTGGAGAGGGACGACGATGAGGAATGGCGAGTGGAATGGAGGTGGATGCAACAAAGAAAAGCAAAAGACCCTCGAGACGGCGTTGATTAAAAGAGAAATACGAAGAGAGATTAAGGTTGTTTGTGCCGTAAATTGCCCAGGTGAAAGCACGTTTTCTCGTCGATTCGTGTGTGCATGTTCGTATTCCTGCTCGCATGCACGACTAGTGCACATACACTTCATGTGGATGAGGGATGGATTAGAGGGGTGGATAATAATACCTAACACTCAAACACATCATTCGAATTCAGGCCGTCTTGATGGCAACAACTCACTTTTTATGCACTTTGTTGCCGCATTGTTGAATCGCGACCAGGGAAAGGGAACGGAGGGAGGTCGACGCCCTGGCGTTGTGTTTTGATTTTCATTACCAGGGTCAACAGTATGGAAGGAAGTTGGCGTTTGTTGTTTGTTCTTTCGTTCCCTCGTGAACCTTTTGTCTGAAAATAGCCGGCCCACTCCCTCGCAAAGGGTTTCCATCCATCCCATCCACCGCTCAGATAATTCTGCCGTGTCTTTTCTTTTTTTTTTCCTTTCCGCTCATTTGCTCTCTCAATCCAACCCACACCCTCCAATGGGGGGCCAACAGCCCACCTGTACCCATTTCTGGACGATGGCAAGAGCATCTGTCGCCCAAAGTGAGCAACGCCCCTCTCCGACATGGCATATGATATGTGGCATATGGCAGGCATCTAGGTGGCATAGATGGCGTTGGACAAGAGCAAGCACAAAGATAAAAATCCTCATTCGTCCCTTGGATACCCACTTGGATATCGCCCCCTGGATGGATATCTATCTGCAGGAACATCAAGATCCCGATCAAAACACAAATTTTCAAGAATCAGGGGTCTGGGCCCCCTTTTTATTTCCCTCCTTACTCATCCCCATCCCCGATCTGGTTCAGTCAAAAGATAAATCGTTGCGCACAGCAAATGCACCAATCTTAATCCACTGTGTGCCTCTCTAGGTCAACCAAGATCTGATAACCAACAGGAGCCTAGCATCAGGTGCCCACTGGTGCAGATACTCCCTCCTCTATTGGGATTGGGACCATGCAGTGGTCGAGTAACTCTTTCCGCACAACTGTCACCCTACCATTTCTCACCATTCTTTTAGTCTTGGTCGTCGTTTGCATCTTCTCTCGATATACATGCAAAGCTGACGGACCCTTGCTCTCCTGTTGTCCATAAGGTGAATTTCAACCCATATATCTGACTTTGCCATTCGCCACTTTGTGACAGGCGCTGCCTCTTCCTCACTTGGGTCACAAATCTATATCTAAGGATTCAATTTACCAGCGAAACGCCATAGATATCCTTGATCGGACAAAAACAACTGTCATAGCCGCTCCGAGTTGAAGGTGTGTGTATGTGGCATCCAATCTATCGGACACTTTTGAGGCTCGTTCCACGAAAGTGAATGTGGTCATTCAATATAAACAACTCTCATAAAGAGCTTTTGCTATTTCTTGTTTGCTAGTACTTTTAATGATGTTGCTTTGCTATATTTTCCCCTTGGAATATTGTCCGATCCTCGATATTACACACTACGACTTCTTTTAGTTGTCCTCACCGATCTTGGGGGCCAAGTAGTAGCGGATGTATCCAGCCTCCATCTTGTACTCGACCAACAGAGGAACCTCGCTCGACATGGACAGCGACACACGGGTCGACAGGGGAGTGGCCTTTGTGAAGTTGACCAGGTACTTAAGCGAGAAGTTCAGCGAAACGTCCTGCTGGAGCTCAATCAAGGTCGAGTCGTCCTCCTTATCCACGTTGCCGTTCTGCTTCAAGGTCACAGCACCGGAACCGAGCTCACCCTTGGCAGCAAACTTGACGCCCTCCTTAGTCACATCGATCTGGACAGAGTCGCTCAGCACCTGGAGGTCGCGGCAGATACGCAAGAATTCGGCAGAGGACATCTGCACGACGGCGTCGTATTGTGTGTCGGGGATACCCAAGTGCTCGCTGTCAATGTCCATGAGCTTGAGCTCGTATTCCGAAATGCGGTCGTTATCTAGAAGGAGGGTTCGGCGGAGAAGACGTTAGCATAAACGTGGCTTGTATTATCTCACGTTAGACTTGAAAAAAAATCGAAACCTGAATCACTTACCAGTGTTCTCAAAAGTCAAGCTGAGGACATCAGCAGTGTCGTCGGCCTTGAGGGTGATGATGTCATCGTTGCCGGCGCAGCGGAGGACCTTGCTCAGGGAGACGAGGTTGACACCGAGGGCAAGGGAGCGGTCGCAGCGGTAGGGCTCGAAGCCGTCGTGGCGGAGAAGAAGGGCCACAAGGGCGACGTGTGAGTTGTCCATGGCCTGGAGGGCAATACCGTTGTCGCTGCAGTCAAAGTTGGCATCGGTGATCAACTCCTTGATAGCCTCAAGAAGCTGTTAACATGAACAAAAGAAGAGCAGGTTAGTTTTGATGGTCAAACGAGTGTGTTCCCACTGGTGACGGCCTTGATGTTTGCTAATGGAGGCGATGATTGTCCACAAATCCGAATCCATGCAAGAGGTGCTAGTGTGTCCAATCAGATTTCTTCGTCTCATGCCATTTCCTGCTGCGTCTTTGTTTGATTCTGTTTCATCCGGCCTGCCTTGTGCATGTGGTGGCAAAATAGTAAACAACGGTGTAAATCCAGGTCCCTGGAATCCTGACTAGATTGTTCCTCCGCCTGTGAATAGTTGTCTGTCTGTGGGTACCTTCTTGAGGAGGGCACCGGTCTGGAGGCGAGCTTCAAGCATGTTGTATATGTATGTAAGTGGGGGTGAGGGATGGGAGAAAGAGAGAGAGATGGCAGATGAAATGTGTGGAAAAAGAAAAACAGTGGTGGCGCGCTCCTTTTTTTATGCCAGACAAAAAAACACGAGAACGTCTGGAGGCAAAAAAATAAACAAACGAGACGCGCCTAAATTAAAGCACCCTTAAGTGCGGTTAGGTGACTCCGCCACAATTCATGTCCAAGCGTCTGCATAAGCATGTTTGAAGCCACAATGCCATGCCAAATGGGGTGGAACTGGATATTTTGTGATACTTTAGGCACCATACAAGAAGGAAAAGTTTGTCTAAATCTGTTTGACAGAGACTTGGAATCGAGGATAAACGTTGTTGTTAGTTGTGGATTGTGTGGCAAAGGCAACGGTGAAAAAAAAAAGCCAGCCAGCCACTTCTACCTGGAGTCCGTGGTCATGGCATGCGCCTCACTTGCATCATTACGGTAGGAGCTTCGGTTTAACATACTCAAAACCACACTGTGAGCTCTTGAAAGAGACTTCTTTAACAGCCACCGAAGCTTGCCAGCACATAACCCAAAGTCATGTCCAGCAACAAGTTGTATAATGATCGAAGATCCGTTATTGAATCGTAGTGAAGACGCCTGCCCTACTGCCAGCATACGGATACGCCAGTTAGAAACGTGAGCCGAGGTTCAAAGCATCAACATGGCGGCCCAACAGTTTTGCATAGACTTCTTGTCTGTGCTGCACGGGCGAAAGCTATACATGTTGTAAAGTAGTGGTAGAAGATCTCGTACTCGTCCTACATCTCCTCGGGCAGTCCCGGGAACAACTTGGAGATGTGGAGGCAGTGCTAGTCGGAGCGGCTCTTTCTCATTGGCATTGTCGGAAATTGGTGGCGAGGAGAATTGGAGAGGAGGAAAGAGGAAGCGAGAGAAAGAAAGAGTGGTTTTGAATAGGTGTTAAAATGGCAATTGTACTCTTCCCTTTCATTGGAACACTCCTCTCTTTCACGCATCATTATTTATCATCCATTGACCCAAATGCATCAACGAAGGGGACATTGTCCATCCTACTCTTGCGACTCCAGAGTCAGCCAGGCTGAAACCACTCCTATCACCTTCTGAGGGTGTCGATGCACAAAATTGATAGGATATAGGAGTGCTTTGAATATCGGCGCCACCAGATGACAAGGATTCATTGTCCAACGTGCAAACAGGTTGCATGTCTGAATTTAATCTGTAAATGGTTAGGTGATTCGGAAGTCAAGCCAGAGTGGAATCGTCCATGTCCTCATCTTGATCTCTCACTCAGGGTGCGATGCAGAAACAGACACAGGGACATGGGCATGGGTGTGTTCCTCAACTTGCATTCCAAACTTGACTTGGCTCGAGGTGTCGCTGAGTTGTGCTGCTAAAGATGTTATTCTTCGGATTTTGTGCTAATACTAGATTTTTCGAAGTGCTTGTTTGTTGTTTTGCTGACGTTTCTTGGCCACCTTGGGGCTCTCAGCGTTCTTCCCACAGGACTTAGTGAAGAATGAGTGGGATGATTGGATCTTCGTGCAGCAGGCCGATGGTCGCGTCTCCTTGAGTGATTTCCGATTCATGGGGCACAAACGCAGCAAAGACTAGTGATCCGGATGTTTGGCTTTGGTTACTTTTGCAACCAAATAAGTCATACTCGACCGTGAGAGAAACAGAAAAAAAGAATGAACACTGCACTTACCAGCCAGAAAATGCTTCTTGGTGACATTTTCGTGCAGCCAGGCAGCGACCGAGCGCTGCTCCTGGGTGGCCATGGCCGAAGCAGCGATCAGGCGCAAGCTGTGGCGGTACTCGTGCTCAAAATTGAAGGTGTGTGTCTCTCTGTCATTCCGATACTGGAAAAACATGGCAGGAAGCCAGTTTCGGGGGTTGGACTCGACCTTGAAGAACCGGTTCACGGGCAATTGGTTGAAGTTGGACCAGCGCTCAGAGGTGGACATGGCGGGCAATAAAGTCTGATGGACACAGAAAGAGTGGGGACGGCAATGGGACGAGGAGAAGCTGAGCGAAATCAGAGAGTGATGTCATATTTGCCATACGACATTTGTGAAATCACTTGAGTGATCTCCTCTTTCTGCCTTCCTCCACATAAACTCACACTCGCACGCACTAACACCTCCATCCCTCTCACTTTTCCACTTCCACCACGTTCGCCCTTCCTTCCTTGGCCTTCCTCACCTCATTTTTTCACTTCGCATCATGGACGACTCGCTTGCACATGCATCGAACTTGGAAAGCCTGCCCATCAACATGTTCTTCAAGAAGGAAAGGGACCCCAAGATGTGGCTTCCGGCCTTCTTCTACCCGTACCAAGTCTATGACACGCACACCTTCAATTACACAAACGTGTACCTCAATGGACTCGACTATATCCGCAAGTCGCCGCTCGCCACCCAGAAGCAGCGCCGCATCGCCACCAGGCTGCACACCCACGTTTCGCGCAACCACTTCCTCGCAGGTAGAGTAGCGGTTCATCCCACCATTTGCTTCGGTCTTGAGATATTCACATGGCACCTTTTTTTTTTTCTTGTCTAAACACTGTAGTGTTCGCCTTCATTCAGCCCGCGAGAGCCCAGATCTCGCGCCGAGATGCCAGCATGGCCCTTCTTCGAGAACCACCCATCCTTTCTGTGGAGTTACCGGAGGAAACCGAGGGGGTTGGGCCACATGACGATCAAGCTGGAGTGGAGGTCCATGGCGGTCAAGAAGGAGATGTGCGCAATGGCGGTCAGCTTGATCAAGAAGGAGGCGCACTCCATGGCGGTCAGGCAGAGGGTGAAGTCGCAGTCCTAGTCGCAGCGAACGGTGTCGTGCACGATGAACAAGCTCCGGATACGTGGTCCTCATCGGTCACATTGCTGCCAACACCCCCGCACGAGTCGTAGAACCAGGATGCCCAAGCTCCTCCCAGTCTGATAGGCAGTGACCTGACCATGAATAGCGAACACAAAACACGTATACATGCACAAAAAAAGTGCAAAATATTGTTCAAAATATGGTAGCATCTTCCTGCCGACTTTAAATCATATCTTTCAATAGGAATGCATTTACTATATCTGAAGAAAGCGATTCAGGTTTCATTTTGACAAACAACGTGCACACTGGGTTTGATAGTACAGAGCAACAAAACCGAAAGGAAAAGAATACGGAAAAGAACTATAGAATGAAGCAATTTGAGCAAGAGAGTGAGAAAATGACGAAGCAAAAAAAAATTCCCCCGTGGCGATACAATGGTTTGTTTAAGTTGCTGCGTTGATGAGTCGAGCTAGGTTATGGAGACCAGAACAATGGAGAAACATATTAACAGAGTCCTTTCGTTTCAAAACATATTGAAATCTTGAGTTCTCTTCTTCGCGATCCGTTTGCCTCCTGCTCCAAAACAGCTGCAATCTCGTGCTCGCCGATGTGGGCGTGGCTTGGATCCATGGAGAAGGTCTTTGCGACACCCCTATTCTAGAGTTGGGTATGAGCTTTTTGTACTCTGTGCATTGCGGGGAAATCAAGTCTTGGCTCACCATCTCGACGACTAGCTGTCGTTTGAAAAATTTGTTCTACAATGTGCTACGTAACACTCTTTCGGTGCCATGCCATGTGGGAGTTCTGTGTTCTTTTCGACTTTTTTTCAAGAATACCCTAGTCCAGCAACGGATGTGATAAGTGAACAAATGACGTTGGAAGGTGAATTTTGCACAACGCCGCTGATTGACCACAGCATAGTAAGAAAGCAAGTCATGGATTCATTACTGCAAGGCTTAGAGGCGATATTTATGGGCAATCGAAGACCGAAGGTATGAGTGATAGGGGCGCTTCAATGGCCGAGTTCTACTTCAATTGATCAGGCTTACTTCCTTGGCTCTTACAGAAGCGATTTTGTAATGTGGCAGTTCGAGGATTCTGTATTACTCATTGGATGCTCGAGAATAAATGCATTGGAAGTTTTAATCGCCCTTCACTTATTTCAAATTTGCTTCGAGGATACAAGGTGGAGGATTTCGTCGTCCTTCGTTAAATTTCACAATTTCACATTCACTTCAAATTTACAATAAAATGGCTGATTGGTACGTTTTCAAGAAGTGCTTTGGCATTCCAAGATGTTCGCCGTTGGAAGAGCGATTTGCGAGGTCACTTTTTGTGAGGCTTGAAAGCTGAAAAAAAAAATGCCGATAGCTATTCAAGATATCAGAGCGTGTAGCTGTCTTCCTTGTAGTTCATTGTTATCCTGCGTTCGAAAACAGACGGATTGAAAATCGGTTGAGCATTGCTTGAATGTGTCGAATCCTATCCTTGAGATTGACTTGGATCTTTGAGCAACTTTGATAGGCCCAGACTATGATAGTTTTCACTTGAAATAAGCTGGATTTGTAGATGTTGTCTGCATGAACCAAACAGGTAGAACGACGTCGGATATTTTGTGTTCCTTTTGGTGAACATGGTACTTGCGAGGATTAGAAGCAGAAAGGAATTGTGCCCTCGCATAGTGAAAGTCGCGTCTTTCCGATATGTCTCTTGCTGTAGTCCCCAGTACTGCGACAAGGTCAAACTATAATACATTTGTATCTTTAATCTCTCTTTTCTTCTTTTTTTACTGTTCGCTCATCCTAACCGATTCTGATAATTCGACTGCGGCGGGGGCGGAATCGCGGACGGTCCATTAGCCACGTTCGGCGAATGCATCTGTCCTCCTCCTCCTCCTTGTCCTCCTCCTCCTCCTGCAACCGAAGCATTCGGTGGTGTGATCCCCAGCGGTGACGTCACATGCATCCCGGCCGCGGCGATCGACGGCGACAAAGGCCCTCCCGGCACACCCGAGGTCGGCGACCCCAGCTGTGCATTCTCGCGCGCCTTGCGCAGCAAGTCTGAGGTCGACACAAAGCCGTTGGGAGATCCCGAGATCGAGGGGGAAAGCAGAGGGTGGCCCAGGGGTGGCGATGAGAACGTGTTCACGCGTGGGCCACCACCACCGACAACAGCCGACACGGATCCTTGGCCAGATGATGCGCTAGAAGGACTGGACATGGTCGATCCGGGCATCTGTAGACCAATGGGTGTCGTTGGTTTGGGAGTGCTCGAGTACATGGGTGGCTGCACTTGCTGCTGTTGTTGTTGTTGTTGTTGTTGTTGTTGTTGGTGTTGCTGCTGCACTTGTTGTTGCTGTTGGTGTTGAGCGACCCGAGGAACTTGAGTTTGCGATCCGTGTGATTGTAGCGCCATGCGATGACCATGTTGTTGCTGTTGTTGCTGTTGCTGCATGTGTTGTGGTGCTTGTCCATGTGGCCCTTGTTGACCCTGGCTCTGTCCATGGCCCTGGTGGCTACCCTGGCCACCTTGAGCCTGGCCTTGACTTTGCTGGTGTTGGGTGGCATGAGGTGATGGTGGGGCATTGAAGCTTTGCATTCTCTGATGGCCAGGGAACACTGTCGGGGAGCTAGTAGCATATTGGTGCTGTGGCTGTGTCTGTGTCTGTGGCTGTGGCTGTGGCTGCGAGTGTTGTTGGTGTTGAGGATAGCTGTGCACCTGTGCCTGAGAATGATGAGGAACAGCTGGCGACGTTGGAGCAGAGGCGGGTGCAGTTCCCGGAGGCGGGCCAGACGTGTGGGTCGGCCTTCCAGCAGCAGCTTGCTGTCCTTGGGAATGCTGGCGGAAATGTTGGGTCTGGTGTTGCGGCTGAGCTTGAGCAGGGTACTGGGATGCTGGACGACTTTGCTGCTGTTGCTGACCTTGTTGCCCTTGTTGTTGTGGTTGCTGTTGCTGTTGCTGTTGCTGCTGTGCTTGCTGCTGCTGTTGCTGCTTCTGTTGTTGCAAAAGCTGTAGTGTCGATGGAGGTCCCTGAGATGAATGGAACGACCCAGTACTGTAGCTTCGAATGCCAAGGCCGGCACGACTCTCTTGCGGAGCCCCCTCCGACTTGAGGTGCTGTAATGCAGGACGCAGTTGTTGTTGAGGCGACTGTTGCATGTGCTGTTGAGGAGATTGTTGTGGTTGCCTCATCTGTTGCTGATGCTGTTGCGCTGGCTGTTGTTGTTGTTGTTGTTGTTGTTGTTGTTGTTGTTGTTGCTGAACATGTTGCTGCTGGGATGGCTGGGGTTGTTGGGGATGTTGCTGCTGTGCTTGCTGCGGCTTTGGTTGTTGAGATGGCTGTGGAACCTGTCTGTTTGCCGGATTTTGCATCGCGTACTGCTGTTGGGCCAAGAGGGACGATGAGCTGGGTGGTCCTGTCTTTGGACTCTGGTGCACAGAGGGGCGATGCGTTTGTGGCTGAGTGGATGGGTGGGATTGATGTGCCTGTGGACGTTGGGTCTCGAAATGCTGGCGAGGACTCTGAGATGATTGTGGAACATGGGTATCTGCTCTACGTCCATTTGGATCAATCTGCGGGCTTGGCGCAGAGGCAATAGAACGGAGTGCTGCCGAATGAGGCGACTACAAGCACATACAAAATAAGAGAATAGGTTGTTAGCGGAGGCAAAGGATATGAAGGAAATGAAATATCCCGGTGACTTTGTTCATACCTGTGGTGGCTGGCCTGAACTTTCTCTGGCGTCTTCTTGCTTCACATGCGTAAGCGATGGGCGAGGATGGGCCTGCGACTGAGGGGGCAGAGTTGAGATTTGAGGCTGCGATTGTTGGGGAGGCTGATGTTGCTGAATAGGCTGGACGTGATGAACATGTTGAGCTGGCTGAGATTGAGTAGTTTGAGCAGGTTGAGCAGATTGAGCAGATTGAGCAGGCTGAACGGGCTGAACGGGTTGAACGGATTGAACGGGTTGAACAGGCTGGGGAGGGCGAGGAGCTGCCTGTTGCCGGGCATGTTGGATGGGTTGTTGTGATTGTTGTGGTTGCTGTTGATGATGATGTGCTTGTGATGGAGGTTGTTGTGGAGGCTGGGGCTGTTGTGTGGGTTGAGGCTGCGGTGGTTGCGGCTGTGGTTGTTGCGGTTGACGCTGTTCGCTCATCCTGTCCGACGAAGAAGAATATTGAACGTTGGGTTGATACGAAACGCGCTCCTCTGATTGCTCCACTTTTACAACCTGCTCGCTTCGACTCCTGTCCGGTCCATCGTTGCTAGACGCCAATGAGTTGGGATTGGGTGTCTGCTCTGGTCCAGAAGGTGCCGAAGTGGGCGTTGCAGAGACAGGTGTCGATGGAGTGGGAGTCGCCGATGCTCCCTTGCCTTGTCGCCCAACTGTAGCCAGACTCTGTGGGTGCTCGTACTGGGTCAACAAAATCCTGGTCTTGACACTCTTGGCACGGACTCGGTTATAGCACTGGTACCAGGTTCGTGTTTCCACCATCTTTGCAATCTGTTGCCACGAGTTTCCAAAAGTATGGTATGCCTCTACCAATCGCTCGTCCTCATCAACCGACCACGGCAACCGGTTGATCTGGGGGTCGAGATCCGTTTGCCACTTTTGCATACATTGCTTCGCGTTTCTGCCAGGCACACGCATGGCGATCGCATGCCAGTTCTCCACTGAAAGCTCCCGAACGGCTTGAGTTAGTATAGCCTCCTCGGATGCAGTCCATGTTCCTTTCTTCAGCATCTCATCGCCATAAAGTCCCGCAGGGTTGGAGGTAGGAGCGAAAGCACCTGATCCTGCTACTTGTGGACTCTGAGTATCGGCAGATGGTTGGTTGTTCCTATTCCTTCTATGACCAGTTGTTGGCTGGATTGTCAGGACATGAGGCTGCTGTGGTGGTTGTTGTGGTTGCTGTTGCGGCTGCGACTGTTGTGGTTGATCGTTAACCTGTGATCCAGACTCTGATGATGCTTGAGGCTCTGAAGGGAGAATAGTTCGGTGAACGCCCATGCTGCCTGGTGGTGTAGGCATGGAAGATGTCGAGCCCGTCATTGGTGTGTCCACGCTCTCATTTGATCCTCGCTCCAACTCCTTGGTGCCAGAATTTGGTTGTGGTCCTGTTGTACCCTGAGTTTGTGGCTGTGATGGTTTGGTTGGGAGGGTCATCCTGATCTTCAGTGGCGCACTTCCATCTTCCATTCTCTCAGAAGCATTCGAACGTTCATGATCCGAAGGGGCATCACCATCCCTAGCGCGATGGTGGCGAGATTTGCCCAGTTGCTTTCTTGCCAGACGTCGTTCCAGACGCTCAGCCGAGATGGGATCCCTGCCGTCAAGAGTTGAGGAATCTCGGTCCCTGTCCCTTTCTCTATCCCTGTCTCGGTCCCTGTCCCTGTGTGAAGCGTTCCGAGGTGAGGGAGGCTCCATAGCAGACCGGTCATGCTCCGATCTCCGATGTTTGTGCGAGGCCTCGTAACCACCAAACGAGGGTGAATCTGGGTCAGGTCTCGATCGCTTGTATTCCTGCAGGTCACGTGAGTCATGGGGTCGGTGGCGATGGTCCCTGGATGACGTTTCAGAGTCCCGAGAGTGTCGACGTTTGCTGGACTTTCCATGACGTTCCTTCCGACTGGCACGGTCCCGCTCTTTATCCCGCCGGCGCTCACGTCGATCGGCATCGATTTCGGCTGGTGGCTGTAAAACCCCTGGAGACGATGCGTCGTTATCAAGAGGGGCAGGCGGATGTGGGTACTTGCGGGGATCATATGGATACGGGTATGGATAGTAGTAGTGCTGGGGCAGGTAGTAGGTATACTCGGGTTCCTTGTGCCTCTTCTGGAACGCTGGAAACAGTTTATGGCGCGCAGGCAATATCTGAAATCGAGGATTGGCATCCTCGTCTTCGCTCTCGCCAGGTGGATCCAAGTCAACAGTGAACCAGGTGTTTTCTTGATAGAACGTAAACGCTTTGCTGTTCAGATCCAAGACCGATTTCCTGATCTCGAGCTCCAGGTTAAGATGATCTGTTGCGGCTGAAAATGCGTAGAGGACCTGGGCAGTCTTTAGTGGTGAGAGCGACACGAGAAACTTAAGTCGTTCATAAAAGTCGAGCAGGTCCTCGTCAAGAATGATGTCGTCCAGCTGCGGGCGGAATACGGCAGAAGCCAGGAAGCTCTTGGGAACTGTCTCATCGTCCGATACATCCTCGACATCGGGGAACTCTGGACCTAAAGGATTGGTCGGAATGGGGACTTTCTTGACCTGAACCTCTTGAACTTTCTGAACTTCCTGAGCCTCATGAACTTTTTGAACTTCCTGAATTTCTTGAACTTCTTGAACTTCTTGAACTTCTTGAACGTCTTGAACTTCTTGAACGTCTTGAACGTCTTCAACTTCCTGAACTTTCTGAACTTCCTGAACTTCCTGAACTTTCTGAACTTCTTGAACTTCTTGAACCTCTTGAACTTCTTGAACTTCTTGGACTTCTTGGACTGATGGGGCTGATGGGGCTGATGGGGCTGCTTCAGTAGGGACAGTAGCAGGGTCGACATCCATTGCTTCGGCCTCTGTTTCTTGTACTACTGGCTCCTGCTCGTCCTCAGGTCCCGCCATCTCAATGTCCGTTGGTGATGCTGGTTTGTCCGCTGGTGGAGTAACGTCTTGGCTTGTCTCGATGGTCTCGGTTGCAGTCTTGGTAGCTGTCTCAGTTGGTGTGCCGTTGGCTCCGTTTTCGATGGTTGTCAAGAGGTCTTTTGTTGTTGGAGGCGATATCCGAGGTTCTTCTTGGTCGTCAACTTGCATGGGAGTATCGGGGAGAGCACCATTGATCTTGGCGTGAGGCTGCGCAGAGTTGGTGTCTTCGACCTGGATGTCCGATGTGGAGCTGGTAGTGGTGGTAGTTGGGGTTGTGGCTGTGGCTGATGGGTTAAGCACTTCTTCTACCACAGGTGGCTGTGCTTGAGGACCTCCGGTGGGTTCGGGCACCATGGTGGTGTCGATCGTCATCTGCTGCTTTTCCCGGGTAGACTGTGGTCTGCAACTAGAGACAGTCAGACAAGGCAGGAAAGGAAATAAATAAAAGAGATTGAGTGTTTGATAGGGCGGCGGTCGAAAAAGGGCGCAGAGAAACCAAAAAAAAAAAGATGGACACAAAAAACCCACGCCTCTGGAATAGAGGACGTGTGATTGTTGTGTTTAGTTTGTGCCCCTTGAAAAAATTCTTTTCTTTTCCCTCTCTCTCTCACACACTTACGCTTACTCTCTGCTTGTTGAGGTGGGTCTTCTTTTTGCTAGGAAAAAAGGGGTGCTGAAGCCGAAGGCGATGCTGCGATGGCGTGCAGGATGCGGGTAGAATAGGTAGAAAGGAAGAAGTAGCAGGAAGCAGAGAGGATAGAAAAAAAAAAAGAAAAGAAAAAAAAAAAGAGTGGCGAAGGGAAAGTGCCAGGTTGTAGGGAGGTAGTGCTCCAATGATGATGGTGTGATGCCCGTTGTCTAGAAAAAATACACAAGCAATTCATATGACATATCCGATCATCAATGAAAATGAAAAAAAAATGACAGAGAATGGGATAGAAACAAAGAAAAATATCGTCCGTTAGCGGGCATATTATCAGGTATTGGGTATCTCCTTGGCTATTCATAGACAGCGGAATAGACAAATAGTGCCCACAACAAACACACCACAACAAGAATCAACTAGCGTAGGCAGCCATGACATTGAATGCAAAGCACAACAATCATCATGTGGAAACATTCATGCATCTTGATGACCACCCGAAAATGCAATCGACTCTTACCAATATTACAAAAATATTAGATGCTCCTAGAGAAGGGGGTGTAGATTATTGCGTCGGTTCTAGGATGTCCCGTCAAGTAGGATGATGATGACAAATAATGAAGGTGGAAATGCAAATATGCAGAAATAAAAAAATACAAGGAAATGAGGAAAAAAGAGGGATTGGCTATGACTAGACAAAACAGATACAAGGTGAGGGGTGTGATTGAATGCCTGGAGAGTAAATCACAGAGCATGTAAGGATTTGAAGATGATTCAAGAGTGTGTAGGCGAGGTAGGCGGCAGGAGACCGCTAGAAGGCAGACGTGTTGGTGCACGTGACGTTCTATGTTGCTTGTTTGCGTCTCGAGATCAAATGACGCAGCTTTTCAACTCCGACAAAATGTTCTGGACTCTCACAGGTTTATTTAGGTTGGATGTGCCCCTTAAAGGATTGAGCAATTGTTCGACTTTGCTTCGCTCATGGTCGCGTCGTTCTCGCTTGGTGACACAATCATGCCCTCAAGTGCGACACCAGCAAGAGCCTCTTCAGAATCAATGCGAGGCAGTGGTGAAGGTGTTTCCTGTGTTCTGGCCACTTCTTTTACCTTGCTCTCCTTTGCCGCCTTCTCTTCCTGTTGCTGCTGGGCTGATTTGATGACATGACCAGGGCAGTCAAACCGATTTTGCTCCCGCTGGTAGTTGCGACAGCATTGCTTGCACCGCTGATAGATACACTTTGGCGAATAGCTGTTCTGGCACGCTGGATCTGCACAAATGATGACAGGGCTTTTCTTGGGCTTCTTGTTGGCGTTCTTCTTCTTGTCCCGAACAGACGAAGCATCGTCCTGGTCAATCGACTCTCCGGCTGTGCGCTTTCCAGATGTAGTTGGCGGAACAACGTTGCTTTCCTCGCCCCCAGCCTTCTTCTCGTCTTGTGGTGGCATAGGCTGACGGAAGTATGGCTGAGCAACCCAATGCGGCAAGATAGGGAACCCCTTCTCATCCTTGCGTCCCTCAAAACTTTCACCACGCTGCGCCGACTCTTCTGCATCCTGAATGAGCCTAGCCTTCAGTTTCCGAGTAACCTCCCACATTTCTTCTCGTGAAGTCGTCGCCGCCAACTCTGTTCGGAGATCCGTATGCACATTGAGACTGGGGCGGAAGATTTTAAACAGATGGCCACGGGTATAAGCAATCTTGGTGTCTAGTTCGTCACAGATGGTCAAGTACTCTTCAGCGAGGCGCCAAGACTCTGGGTGGTCGGGTGTAAAGATCGCAGGGTTGTACAGGTTGCCTTCGGCAGACATGACGCCAACACATCCAGTCTTTTCGAGACAGGCGGCAACATCCTCGTGATACAGAATGTTTCCGTTGGCAATGACAGGAACCAAATGACCGACAGCTTCACGCACCAGTCGAATCTTTTCCCAATCTGCCACGCCGGTGAGATGGCCCTTCATCTCGCGAAGTCGTCCGTGAACCACCAAGATCTGGGCACCAGCCTCGACCACCATCTTGGCATAAGCGACAGTTTTGTCCGCCTCGGGGAAAACTCTAATCTTGGCTGTGACGGGGATGGGTAGATGTTTGTGAAGGGTTGAAATCAAGGAGGCGATCAGTGGCCAGTCCTCCATCAAGAACGATCCGTAGTGGCCTCTCCTGGCAATATGCTGGGGACATCCCAGGTTGATGTCGACGGCGTCACAGTAGGGCGCCACCATCAGTGCCGCCTGCAGCAGGTACTCTGGATCATTTGCGCAGAACTAGCAGGTTGAACGGATTCAAGTATATAAGTGGCTAGATCTTGAGAATATGATGGCGGACAAAAAGAAAATCAGAGATCCCGCTTGTACCTGCGCGATGAGAGGTCTGTCGTTAGGTCCTCCGCCTCCAAGACCTTGGCTGAGTCCAGCCCAATGCTCCTCGCGGTACTTTTCTTCCTTGGCAAACAGTTTGGCATTGAACATGGGAGTGTAGCACAGCTCCGAGTTGTATCGACGACTGAGGATTCTCCATGCAAGCTCCGACTGGTCGACCTAGAACATCGATGGTGCCAAATCCAAAGTTAGAAACTTTTGGTTGTATCAAAGGGCCAGCTAATCTTTGTTTACCCCGAGAACCCTTCGTGATATTCACGACAGCGTGTAGGAGGTGTCTTTGATAAGATGAATATAACTTTAGAGCAAGATCATACCATTGGGGCAACAATGTATTTGGGCGAGTTGATAGAACGAAAGAAGTCCCACCCAGAGAGCTTTGGTGGAAACGAATGCTCGGCCCTGCATTTAGCCGCGGCGACAGCATTCCGCTCTTCGGTATCCTCTTTGGCTTTGTTCGGCATTTATGCGATTGGATCAGCTTGAAATGGGGCGATGTTGAAACAAGCAAGTGATGCGCTGTTTGATTGAATGGAACAGATGCTTCTTCAAAGAGTTGCGAGTCAGCTTGAAAAATAAAAAAATTGGCCAGCCAATCAGAGCGAAGTCTCCAGTCTCATCGTGGTCAATTAGACGTCAATTTGCAATTACGCAACGGTGACTTCGCCCGCTCCCTCCTGTTTGCCTTAATGACTATATCGAAGAGTCCATAGAGAAAAAAGATGGGCTACAATGAAAATAAAAAAAGAAGTGCGAGTATGGATGGACCGAGCTAGGAGGCGCCAACCGAAACTTCGACTCTATGTGTGTGGTATTTCCGGACATCGCCTCGCTATCCCCTTGGCCATATAACTTTGCTTGGTATGCAAACTCATACTGTGAAGCGCTCCGAGAAGGGTTCAGGCAAAGTGGTTGAGAACGGGAAGATTGATGTTGTGTTGTCCTAAATAACTTGTAGTATGCACGTATGCGTCTTGTCCCCATGGTCCATGGAGTGTGATCGCGCTCCACACCGTGTTTCATTGTGATAAACTTTGTTTTTTTGGACTTGGTCTGTGTGTTTGCACTGTGCAGACATGGGTGGGTGGACAAAGGAGATAAAGCATGTCGAAGAGGGAGGAAGGAAGGGAAAGAGAGAGCGAAAAATGGAGCGAGAGCAAACAAACAGAGAATGGAGGAGGAGGAGGAGGAGAAGCCATGTCAACAAAACATGTGTTGGCATTGCTATGGTGGTGTTCGAAATGACCCCTGCAAAAGAGAGTCGTCGAATGAATGGTTCGCGTCTTTAGTTCAGGAGACCAACCAGAGACACAAAGAGAGAGAAAGAGATAAACAAAAGGTATGTTTTCTTTCTTTCCTTTTTTCATTCTTGTTCACTCCCTTTCATCATTTATAGCATTCCCTCATCGAACCATCTAACTTCCTCATTGTATTCGGATTCTTCCATTCTCATTCTTGCACTGCTAATACTTGCTTGCCTCCTTGTTGTATCATATCTCTACTTTTTCTACTTTGTTGCTTTGGACACGCAACACTCACTCGACAGCCTCACTCGTGTTCTGGACACACCTTCAACAAGGCAAAAATAACCACCCCTCAACAATTGGACACCCCTTCATTCTTTGCCACATATCCCACCCCAACCATATCAACCCAGCATACACCAGAACATAATAATACGGTCCAAACCCAAAGAACACGCCCAACCTTTTTTCTTTTACCATCCCTTCCTCTATTCGCCGACAAGAGAGCGGAAGAGAGCGACACTGCCAACTTCCCATGCGGACAGACTTGCCACCAGCACTGGTGCTGCTCCTGCGGTACGGTGTTCTAGGCTACCTCGTCGGATCCGTACTCTTCACGATCCACTATTTCTACACAGAGTACCAGGATGCCCAACCGGCATCGCCTATCCGTCCCAGGACCATGACAGAGCAAGGGCAGGCTACCTTTGACGTAGAGAACATTCACTATTCACCGCAGATCATGAAATGGAAGTGTATGTACCAAAAGCACAAGGATGGTTCGGAATGACGATATACCTGTGAACCGGATTGGTGTCTTTTCGTCGTGCAGAGAAACTCACCCAAGCTGAATTTTTCTTTACTTGACGCAACTGCTTTTTTTTTATGTTATTATTATTATTACTATTAGCACCGGGTCATACCGAACACGAGATCGAAGAAGACGCCGTGCTCCACAAGGTCTTTGCCAACACGATGCAGCCTTCCAAGATTCTGCCCTACTACTTTAAGGCCGTGCGTGAGTTCGACCCCGAGGCCGTGACGATCACAACCCTGATCACCTTTGACCGCTACCCGATCTTCAGCAAGCTCGTCACCAACTACCAGGGCCCCATCTCCGTCAGCATCCACATCAGCGACGACGAGACCCGGGACGAGAACCTGTCCAAGCTGCATGATATGTACCACGCGAACCCTTACATGAAGGAGTTTGTCGATGTGCATGTGGTCATTGACAAGTTTGACAGGCAGTTCAACATGTGGCGCAATGTGGCACGGTTCTTTGCACGGTCGAACTACTTCATGATGTTGGATGGTAAAGGATCTTTGCTAATGTTTGATGGGATGTTATGTTTTATGTCAACAAAAAATGCCTTTTTTTTTTTCCTGCTCTGGAACGCTAATTTTTGTTCATGCTGTTCCTATTTTCTCAATAGTCGACTTCCACATCTGCACTAACCTGCAGCAGCACCTGGCCCTGGACCCAGAGGCCCGGCGCGTGATGCGCTCAGGCGCCGCGGTGGTCCTGCCCGCCTTTGAGTACGTGGAGCAGGACGACGGGTACGACTCTGCCACGTTCCCCAAGAACAAGGAAGCCCTGATCCAACTGGTGCAGGAGAAGAAGATCACAACCTTCCACGACTTCTTCCCCAAGGGCCACAACGCGACCGACTATGAGAAATGGTATGTCTCGGACGCGGTCTACAAGGTCACGGCTTATCAGCACTCATACGAGCCGTATGTGATATTGAAGAAGGAGGGAACTCCCTGGTGCGACGAACGGTTTGTGGGCTATGGTGCTAACAAGGCTGTAAGTATTGTTGTCTCCGTCGTTCAAAGTTTGAGGGAGTGGGTTCTTGTTGCTTACGAGACAACTCACACAATCACTTGAATTCTAATTTGTATAGGCCTGCCTATTCGAGATCTACATCTCCGGGATCGACTACTACGTGCTGCCGCAGGACTTTGTGATTCACCAGTCGCACCCGTACAAGGAGGAGACGCGGAAGCAGGAGCGCAAGTACAACCGCAAGCTGTACCAAAACTTCCAGGAAGAGGCTTGCTTCCGGTACTCGCGGCACTTTGTGCGCGCGAACCTGTGGGATGGTGCAGGGGAAGGAAAGTCTGCGAACCTGAAGGAGCAGTGCAACAAGATCCGGGGGTTCAAGCAGGTCATGGCACAGTTCAGTCAGGTGTAAACAAGACAAACACCAAGAAATAAATAAATAAAAATAAAATAAAAAGGGCGGGAATAGTAGAGGATGTCCTTCCAAAAAATAAAATAATCGAATAGAGCGAATGTGGCGAGTATGGGGAAACAATTAGGTAGTGTATTGGTTTTTAAGGAGATGGCTACTTTGTTTGTATTGTACATGTCTTTTTTTTTGTCTTGTTGTTCAAGTACTTTTCTGCCATATGTGGCAAATCTAATAAGTGGTTGAAAACGAACATCTTTTTTGTTGATTGCTGCTTGCTGGTTTGTTGGTTTGTTGGCTTGGTGAGTTTGTGTGTCGAAAATTGTTGGTTGTTGGTCGAGCTTTTTTTTACATTGGTTTTTCTGGCCCATGGTGGTCCTCCTCCTCCTCCTCTTCTTCATCCTCCTCGTCTCCGTGGCTGCCATCGCCTTCCTCACTGTGCTCGTCGTCTTTTTCTTGACCACTTTGGCTCGGACCACCACTGCTGCCTTCGTACATGTCCACAAACGATCCTTCGCCAACGATCCCTCCTTGATGGGTGTTGTGCTGACTGAATCCCTTGTATTGCCCCTCCATGAAATGCAACGGTGGAGGCGCACCGAACCCGCTTCCTTGATGCTGATGTTGATGCTGCTGATGCTGCTGCTCCAACGTCATCGCCTTGCCAAAGCTGCCCGGCTCGCGAGGCCCCTCCGGCAGACGAATCCGCTTCTTGGACAGATCCAACTGATGCACCGTCTTCTCGTGTGTCCGCAGGTTATGCAATTGTGTGTACGCCTTGGGGCAATCGGCCTGGCCACATTTGAACGGCTTAAACTTGAACTCTTGGTGCGAGATCTTGATGTGGTGGGCCAAGCTCTTGCGTTGTGAAAAGGCCTTGGTGCAGCCCGAGATGATGCACATAAACGGCTTCAGCTTGGTGACGGGCGTATGACCCGTGCGCTCGTGCGACTTGAGGTTGTGGAGCTGGGTATATGCCTTGTTGCAGCCGGGGAACGAACAGGTAAAGTTGCGCGCCGCCAGGGTTTTGCGGGCAGAGTTAGGATCGTCATCGCTCATCGAGAGGTCGCCAGGACCTGAGAAGCGTGGATCCCGCATCGAGAACGATCCAGAGCCGACAAGGGGTGGCGAGACCATGTAGTCGTTGCGTCGAGGATAAGCGTGTCCTTGTTGTCCTCCAACAGACATGGACGTGGGGGAAGATGTTTCAGAATACGAAAGATGTGTCGATCCGAACGCAGCACTGAGTGAAGACACGATCCCGAACGAAGCAGTGGATGATGACGACGTAACAGAGCTTGTCCGTGTGCGACTCCTGGGAGCTGCTGACGACGAGGAAGAAAAAGATGCTGTCTGGGCGTGACCGGAGGCTCCCATGGACTTGGCCATGTCTGAGGAGCGTGAGATTCGGTAGGGTGCAGAGCTGGTCCTGCTTGGATTTGGGCGGTTCGCCCAGGGGTTCTGGTGCGGTATTGAAGGCAGTGTTGGGAACTGTGGATGAGGTGGGCTTGAAGGGGTAGAGGACGAAGAGGGGTTGAGGTTGTGCTCAGACATCGCCTCTTGTGGAAGCCCGTCCATACCCATGGATCCTGGTGACGGGACGGTCATGCTTCGCTGGAGCTGGAAATACTGATGAGGAGGGTAGTGGCCATGTTGATGGTGGGAGGGATACGAGTGGCTTCCTACTGAGGGCAGTCCAGGCGTAAGAAAGTTTCCGGGCGAGAGATGAGCCTCTGGGGTGCCTGGCAAGGGGGTATGGTTTGGTGGCACCATGGGTAGTCCTTCCATCATAGATGCTCCGCTGGACTGTGGGTAGGACATATGTGCTTCTCCTGATCCTTGCGCATATGGGTTTGTCTCGAGGAGGAGGCTGGGCCGCGTCTGCCGCTAATACCGAGAGAAGGCAAATAAAATCACCAAAAGAGAGTTAATAGGGTGAACGCGGCAGAGGTGGGTCAGAAGGGAGGGTTACACAAACAAAACGCAAAAAGGCAAACAGAGAAGAAAACGAGTGACCAAAAGACCACAGGGCAACGACGATGTGGGGGAAGAGGGTTGGGAAAAAAAGTGGTCCGTGGATTGGTTTTGCGGATGTTGTAGTGAGAGCGGTCTGTCCTCACCCACTCGCTCACTGATCGATCTACAAGAATGTTACAGCAACACAACATGTATTTACCGGTCTTCCACTTGTTGCGGGATGGCCATGGCGAGACTCAATGGCTCCGCTGGCGATGTAGGTCGAGGGCGAGGGCGAGTGGTGTCCAGGGCCAGATGTGACTGCTCCTGTCGAAAACAAGGGTGTGGCGCCTACTTCGCTCGTGGATGGGTGGACATGGGCGTACTCTTCGAAATGCCTTGATGGCCGGTCTCGGAATGGCTGCCGCTCTTGTTCTAGGGTACAAAGTGGGGATGGGGATGGATACAAGGTTAGAATATGAGGCGAAGGGGTGATGGGGTGATGGGTGATGGGGCAGGGCCAATATTTTATCCGCTTCTCCCTTTCTGTCCTTCTTCTTTGTCTTCTTCCTCTTGCTGTCGACAAACAAGCTTATTTGTTTGTCTTTCACTCGACAGCCTCTTTGCTTAGCTCACTCGTTCCCCTCCAGTTCCAATTGCTCCTATCACACCAAGTCCAAATCGTTCTTGCCTTTTTTTTGATCATCACTCCGAGCACACCATCTGCCCGTTCCCCCCTGTCCTTGCCAAACCATAACCATAACTATATCTGAATCCAAAAAGAGGACAAGAAATGACGCCGGTCCTTCTGTCCGTGGCCACTTTTCAAGGTTGGCCAAACCATAACCGTGATAACAGGTTTATGCTTTCTGGAACCACGGTCCAACGGGGCACGAAGCAGAAGATACCTGCGATACGTGAGATACCTACGATACGTGAGATACCTGCGATGCCCTGCGATGCCTGAGATACGTGTTGAGAGTCCCAGGATCGGACCCACAAAACAAAAACACACATCACGAAAGAAATAAAGCTTGCCGTTTTTGTTATCTTTTGGCAGAGTTCGAGTGAGAGTAGTGCAGAGTGACGCATCTACGATCCATAAAAAAAACACACACACACAAATCCATGCTACGTAGGAAAAAAAAAAAAAAAAAAAAAAAAAAAAAAAAAATGCCGCGCCCACAGTGTGGCCACAAAGGAAAAAGAGAAAAAAGAAAAAAGAAAAGCACACACGTACACACGCACAATTAAGGCTCATCTGCCCGTTCTTCGTTTTACCTTTCATGTGTGTGTAAGGTGTGGGCGTGTGTGCGTGTGGGTGTGTGTGTGGTGTTTTTTTTTTCTTTAGGTCAGGTTCAACGTGATCCAAACTCTAACAATGTTGCGCCAAGGGTGGCGTGAGGGTGGGAGCGAATGAGTGTGAGAGTGAGAAAGAGTCTTACCTAAACTTCCAGAGGGGAGACCCGACATGTTGGACCCAATCCACATGGCCTGTCTTTGTTGCTGCTCAGGACTAAAATAGGTTGCGAAGCAGCAACACGTATAACATGAAGAAATGTATGGAAGCATGTGAGAATGTTGGACGACAGCATCGACAAAAAGTGAAGAGAGCATTCCAGATGCTACAGTGGCCTGTGAGAACACAACAAGAAGAAAGAAAAATAGAACACGCTTTCGTTGTAGTTGACTATACCTGAGTAGTTGTCCTTGGTCGTAGTAAGGATGGGGCGATGGGCCCTTGTCGCTCCTGGCAGCGTCGATCGAAACAGATCCACGGAACGAGGAAGTGTGCTGACGTGTTGTGTTGTGTTGTGTGGTGTGTTGTCGTGTGCTCTTGGTGTGTGCTGTTG
>KN042422.1:2104359-2116511 GCA_000739165.1 Podila verticillata NRRL 6337
GTGTTGGGATGCATTAGACGCGTGAGCCATGATGGGGTGGTTAGCGTGAGCCTGCGCCTGCGCCTGGCCCCTGTGCTCCATGCTCTCTTCATGGGATAGAGCTGCATGCGACACGCGCGGAGACAGAATTCGGGTTAATGGAGAAAGGACATCGAGGGGTTTGGATTAGAGTGAGAGAATGATACGAGGATAAGAAAGAACAAACAAAAAAGAGGAGAAGAGAGAGTGAGAGAAAACAAACACGACCCATGCACCAAATAAGAATGAAGAAAAAAAAACAGTGGGCGATAGGTGAGGGCAAAAAGGAACAAAAGAAAAAGAGAAAATAAAATATATGTTAGTACATTTGATTTGAATCTATATGCAATGTTCATGCTTGTGCTTCATGCATGGTTCCTTCTCCCCTTCCTTCTCATTCTTCTTTTTTTCTTTCCCCTTCCCGATGGGCAACGGTTGACAGTTAGGGCCAAAAATGTTTGTGTGTGCGCCTGTGTGGGTGTGTGATATTGAAAGAACAGAGAAGTGGAACGAGGGATGGAGAGAAGGGGGGGGGCAGAGACAAAGACAAAGGCAAAGACATAGGCAAGACAATAGGGAGAAGCAGAGAAGGAAAGAAAAATAGCAGGAAGGGGGTGGAAGAGTGCGAGGGAGAGGGAGAACGAGAGCGAATGCATGGAGTGCATTTTTTTGGGAAGACGTGGAAAAATAAATAAATAAATAAAATAACAAACAATGAGGGAAAACGCCCGACCACGCATCCATCCATACATCCGTACACCCATACACCCATCCCATCCATCCCATTCTCAATTTTTGCAGGATCAAAAGCCTTTTTTGCTCGAGCAAAAGGGCATGGGGACGACTGCATGTATGCGGACGTGTGGAAAGATGTTATATGCGTGTGTGATTGCTTGTATACTCGATATGCTATTTGCAAGATTGAGCAAAAACGGCATCTATGCATGGTCTTCCGAAGCAGCAATTGGTGAAGTAATAATAGCCAACTCCCAATTCTTCATATCTCTCTGTTCTGTTCTGTTGTGTTCTCTTTTCATTTCATGACTGGCCGTTCATGTCGATGAACCAACACCACAACAACAAACAACAGCAACCACAAAGAGAGTGGACAGGGAAGGGGAGGAGGGGAAAACGAAATAAACAAAGACAGACAGATAGAAAAAAAAGTGAGCAAAAATGATATATGAATGCCATGCTATTTCAACCGCCTCCTGTTCTCTGGCTCATCCTCATCTGGCAATGTTTGTTGACGACAGAGTGCAGCTGGAATCGAGAAACAATGCATTACAACGACACACACTCGACCCGAAAGAAAGAGGAAAACGGCTGTGAAGGTGAAGAACCACGAAAAAATCAAATCATTCGGTGGGTAAAATAATTTCTAAAGTACCGATGGCAGGGAAAAGAAGGTAAAAGAAGGAAAGTGGGAGTTGCTTGGCTTGAAGGGATGAATTGGGGGAAGGAAGGGTAGAACGAAGGATGGAAGGAAGGAGGCAGGGATTTCCAAAAAAAAAAAAAAAAAAAAAAAAAAACTGATCCAGAGACACCATCCGGGACAAATGAAAATAATTACGACCGTTGGGCAATTACTCCTTGCCCTCTCGTTACTGATAAATAAAGTACGTGTTCCTTACCTGTGCTGTTGGTCCAAGTGGCCATTCCCAGAGGGGTTGCATGCGAGCCAAGGCTTGCGCTCGAGGAGGTTGAGTGTCCTCCCACAGGCAATGGAACTGTGGACTTGAAGCCGTGGACTACATAGTTGCCTTCGCTTGTACTTAGATAGCCACCTTCTACAGAGTGGAGCGTCGATGCTGTTGAGGACAAGGACGGTGTCGACTCTGAGGATGCAGGTGTGGATGGATCGGAAGAACGTTGTTGCTGCTCCGAGAGTCGCAGGATGTTTTGTTGCTGAAACTGCGAAGTATGTGAGTTGAGTGGCACAACAACCGAGGTGGACCGCCCAACGAGGACAGCATTCTGGCTCCAAAGGTCGTTTGGGTCATGATTTGGGGTCATGGGTGGAGGTGGCGACTGGTAAATGTCCATATGCTGGATCGGTTTTGAGTAAGCGTATCCAGGGCTGTTGGCGTTGGAGGGTAGTGGGACAGCGATAGGTGGCGACATGACAACCATTGGGTGTTGTTGGTATGGATGGTGTTGGTCGTGTTGAAGAGTTTGCGGGAGGTTGGAGAGTTGTTGTTGTTGTTGCTGTTGTTGTTGCTGTTGTTGTTGTTGTTGTTGTTGTTGTTGTTGTTGTTGGGGTTGGGTTTGGTGTTGTGGTTGGTGAGGGAATTGAACGTGGTATGGGTGGAGTACCTCCTGATGACCATGGTGATCCATGGGTGTGATGGTTCTGTCTGGAAGGGTGTCTCTGTCACCAGGGCTAGCATTCATGGAAACGGTGGGCGATGCCGAGCAGATCAGAGTTCAGGCGATCTGAGGGTAGGGAAGTAAGGAGGAACGTCGAGGCGGGATGCTTTATGGGAGAGGAGTTTTTTTTCTGTCTTGGGGCGATAGTGCGTGGTCTTGTCAGGAAGAGGCGTTCATCAATAAAAAGGAACGAGGGACACACAACGGAAGAGGCGAGAAACAAGGTGATATTAAAAATGAAATTAATGAAAATCCGTTGGGTGACGAGGTTTGACACTGGTGATATGAAATAATGAAATATGAATGAGAAAGTGCGATTCGCAATGAGCTGAATGTCGAAATGGTGAAATGAAAGAAGAAATGAGAGAGAGAGAAAAGAGAAAGAGTGACAAAGGAAGCTCGAGGGCGACAATATTATGTATAACAGCACGAGCGAGCGAGCGAGCAATGTACGAAGGAAAGAAGGAAGGAAGGAAGGAAAGAACAAAAAAAAAAAAAGTCGATTCGGAGGGGAACAAATGGGCCAATAAATAAGAAAAAAGAGGGGTGGTGGCAAGTGAAAGTAAAAGTAAAGCAAGAAGGCAGTATCAGCGCTCGGTCGTTCTCCTTGAGTCGAGGTTTATGACAAGATTATGGGGAAAGAAGAACTGTCGCCCAGGAACTCAAGAAACGATACCAAATAAAATAGGCAAAAAAAAATATATTAGAGTAGTGATTAGGAACGACGACTTGGACAAGCGTATATTCAGGGTGCAAGGGTCATGGAGTGAGTGAGCTGGAGGATGGGGGTTGGGAGAGAGCAAAGCAAGAAATATAAAGAAAAAGGTGGAGAATTGAAGAATAGTAGAATGTGCGAGTGTAATATGTGTGTTGCCGAGAACTACAACTACACACAGAGAGATTTTATACAGATACGAGATGGGAGGACGGAAAAGTAGGAAGAAAAGAAAGAAAAAAAAGGAAGAAAGGGCATAGAAAGAGAAAAAAAAGTGAGGAAATGAGAGAGAGAGAGAGAGAAAGATAGAGATGAGTGGGAGTAAGAGTGGATGATGTACGAATGGTAAGTATATTTATTAGTGAATGAATAAATTCTTTGAATGAATATGTACACTGCAGATACAAACCACTGTAAAAAGAAAAGAAAACTGCCGATTGACTAGCGATAAAGAAGAAAGAAAAGCACTGAGGCAAAGGCAGCGAAGAAGAAAGACGAAGAAAAGGGAGAAAGGGCCAAGGGCAAGTGGAGTGGGCTTTAATGCAAGGTTGGGCACTCAAATGCACAACACACAACTGCCAAACTGCTAACTGCACTCTCTAATGTGTATTTACTGCATCCTTGATTCAATTCTCATTCATTGACACAATACCTACCATACCATACATCAATCCAACAAACATGCCAGCTATCTAGCAAAGTAGAGTTGGTAGTTTGCTTTCTTGGTGGATGAATGGATCCATCCTACTCTTGTAATGAGTACTGAGTAGCAATAGTAGCATCATGGACCATGGCTCCTTCTCTTCTTCCTCCCATGTCCCATCATACATCCCCTACTCTTCCATCCGTCAACCCCTTGTGTCCCCCCTGTATTCCAACAATCCCAATTATCTCAATTATCTCAGTTTCGCAAGGGTGTCGCATGCTTTGGATCTGTGGCAAGTGAAGGGAGCATAACTACGTATGTTCAATTAAACATTTGGGACAGTGGGAGTACATTGCAATCGCAAATTGCCACCATTGCCTAAAGACAACCAGAGTCGCACTGCCATGTGGAGTGACAAATCCAACATCCGCTTTTTATTTGTTCTAAACTAGTTGAACAGAACAGAACGGAACAGAACAGAACCCTGAACCGAAAATGTCCATTCGCCCATTTCTCAATGTTTCTTGTTCACTAAGAGGAAACACGAGAATCATCGACAAAAAGAGAAATGTGTGGGGGAGTTTTGGTTCCTGTCGTTGTTACTGTCCTTTTCTCTTTTTTTTTTCTTTGAGATTCCTGCGTTCCGATTATTATTTGTTGGGCCCGAGAGTCCTCAGATTGATAGAGAACGAGAGAGACAGAGAGAGAGAATAAGTGTCTGTGAGAGAGTGAAAGAGAGAGTGTGTTTGAGTGAGAGAGGGTGTGTGTGTGCGAGAGAGAGAGAGAGCGACACAGGTGACGAGTCGTCCGAGGCAACCACCCTCCGTAATTTCATGAAATCGAGACCAGAGCGCTGAGGTCCTCCACGTTTGTTTGTGGAGTCAGAGGAAGGAGAAAAGGGCTTGTTTGGCCCTGGCCCTGGCCCTGGTCCTTGTCATGTACCATGTATTGTCAATACGTCGGATGCACTACTTTAAATGTCTAAGAGACACATACCTGCGTCTTTCTGTCGGTTTCGTCGTCACTGCAGAAAATGCAGGTCGGGGGGAGCATGGTACGTAATTGCAAAGATAACAGCCGCACTTCTGTTACCTCTCAATGACACACATTGACTTGATTTTCTGCGTTTACTCCCCATTGACTACATGTTGTGAACCCAGGGAATCTCGCAGAACTCGAAATAGATCCTTTCAAAGAACATTAGAGATACATGTCCATACGACATGACATCCTAGCACCTCCATGCCTCCCCCCGTCTCTCCTCGCCCCTTGCCCCATTGGGACATGCACCTCGCATCATTTTATTTGGAACCCAAGCCCAAAGCCCAAAGCCCCTGTATGTACTATCTACCGAGTCGTCGAGGCCATCGTCGTCGAATTAAAACAACACAAAACACCAAAAGCACAAAATCACAGTAACAATGTCGTGCCCATCGTGCCTCCGCCCATTTCTCTCACTTTGTTTGTTAAACGACGAAGAGGAAACAGAACAGCGGCGAGCGGATCTAACAGACTAACAAGACACCAGAAATACAAAGGGATGAGGAAGATCGTCCACCGATATTTCCTTTGTTACCTTTGGTAACATGTCCCTCACGTCGTGTTTGAGATGTGTGCGTGTGTGTGTGTGCGAAGTTGTTGTATGTATGTTGTTGTTGTGCTTAGTTGGGTAACATGACAGTTAGTATCTCATGGGTACCTGCCTCGATATACATTGACGACTTTGTACTTTAGAGTGTCCAGTCCCTCCTTTGCTCCTTCCTTCCTTGCTTCCTTCGTTCGACCCTGAAAGAACCCTCTCGTCATCATCGAGGGCCAATAGAGATTATATTGCGTGTGTATGTGTTTGAGTGTGTGACTACAGACAAACGATCGCCATTCATTTTGTGTTTTTTTCCCTTCACTCCTTCTCCATTGGGCCTCTTTTGCTCCGCTCTGTCCATTCGACGGTCTCTTTCTATGCGTTCTATAAGACATTCTGTTTTTGTTCCTGCAGCTATGCCTAAAGGTACCCGCTGAATTGTCTTTTACAGCTCTCTCTCTTTCAAGTGTCCTTAAAAAGTACTGAAGCCATAGTACCAAGAAAAAAAATCAAGGGAACGGAGAAGAAGCAACTTTCTTTTGGCTCTTCTTCACATACTCTCTTTGCGGCTGCAGAAGTACACTCCTACACTCAGGGCCGGGGTATGAGTTGAGTAATCAGATATAGAAGAGACACAAATTCCTCTCCTCCAAAGGGGCCAGAAGGCAGAAATGGGGATCAAGACCAGAGGAAGAGCTGCACAATTAGCCATAAATTTTTCAAGTTCTCCGCCCGCCCTTGCCCTTGACCGACCGACCTTTCGCCCAAATGTCCCGAATGTCTCGTTTTCATTGTTTGTTCCGTGTGTGCCTGGTTTGGCCTACTTTGTTGGCCACAACATCTTTTACCCTGTGTTCTAGTCCTTTTTTTTTTTTCTTTCTTTCCAGTCTGAGTTTCGTCTGCACTTTGTTATGCAATCAAAGGGACCTCTCATCTGCGGGCCAGAACAAAACGTCTCGTTCTGCTTTTTTTCCTCGTGGTGTTCAATTGATGCGCATATCAAGAGTCTATTAGGAGAAATAAAAAAAGAAAAACCAGAGTTGGCGTCGATGTCGTATCTTGCCCCCGATAGGATAACTACACGTATGACGACAATGTCGAGAGGAGTTGGAGGGATTGGTCAAAGGAGAATAACGAGTGGGTGAGGAGACTTTTCCTTTCATCTTCGAGCTCGTGTCTGAGTTGAGATCGATCTCTTCCCTGTTGCAAAATTCTCGCTCGATGGATCATTGGACAAGGGCGTTCCAATTCCCTTAGGGCTTGACGAGATACGAGAGAGAGAGAGATATGGGATGCCTTTTGGGATACCCTGGCTGGTGGCCACTGTTTTCCCAAAAGAAGGAAGAGCAGGGACCTGAGATATTGCAACAGGAAGAGGACGCTCAGAGTCACCAAAACAGCCCATTGCCAATAACCACCGAGAAGAAAAGAGAGAAAGAAGTGAATTGCCAATCATTGGGTATGTCTCGTCGGTGAGTTCAATGAGCTCAAGAAAGCCAACGAAGGGAATCTTAACGAGCTGTTGCGAATGACGAATAACCACCACACATTTCACATTTACACTTGTTTTCCAAGGCAAGCTTACTAGCTTAGTGAAAAGAGTAAAGATGTTGACGCCCAAACAGAAACGGTTGTCCGTGGGACAGTGCCATTTCAAGTCAGCTCCAACAATTGAATAGGGAGCACGAAAATGCTATTGAACGCCAAAATGAGAAACAACCACTGATTGAACCTTGGAAACTGTCACAGTCATTCATAGATGGTTCTTGTTGTGCCCATAGAAGCGGATCCAACCCCCGACAACACGACACACACACATACACACATACACACACACACACACACACACACACACACACATCACAGACAGACACGGCATATTTTTCATTTTTCAATGACAAAAAAGAAAGAACAAAGTGCAAGTGCCGAAGAGGAGGCACAATTTGGAGCGAGTTGAGTGAGCAAATCGGGCGAGCAATTCTCAATTCCAATTCCCAAAATATTACTACTCAACACACTTTGAGAGAGAGAGATAAGGATTCGATTCTCAATCCCCCTCCCCCTCCTTTCAGGCTCCCCCTTCCCTCTTTCCTGGCAACCAATCAACCGAAATAGGGCACACCTCTTGTAGACTTTACCCTAATCATGATTAGGTCTTTGGGCTAGCCCTGTCATTGGGCGTCATGGATTTGTTTGTTGCACCATGTATTCTCACCAAGTATGCAAAGATCAGTGAGTGACTCAAAACAAATATATGAATCTCGATTCCGGTTTGTGAACCATTTCAAATCAATCTCGACAAATGAATGAATGAATGTGATCTGCCCCCGGTCCCTTCCCTTTCATGTCGTCATTTCATGAAATGGGCATTTCCTTTCTTCTGCCGTTGCTCACACTAAACCCTCTCCCTATCTCGTTCTCGCTCTGTCGCTCTGTCTCGGATACTGGGCGCTTTCTTTTTTTGCTTAAACACACCAAAAAAGAAAAGGTATACACGACCAAAAAAAACCCTCTCCCTTCACTTTAATTTGCTTTTGTGTCGCACAAATGATGGTCAAAGTCCATCCATGAACACAAAACAGAAAACTGAGCACACACTCTCTCTCACTCTCGCTCACCAACATGTAGCCAGCGTGCGTGAGAGAGAGAGAGAGAGAGGGAGAGAGAGAGAAGAAAAAGAAAAGTGCGTGAGCATGAGAAAGAAATGAGAGTGAGCCATGGACACATTGGACAACGACCACAACGCACGCAATTACACGTATGCAACAGAGAAAAAACATACAAACATACACAAAACAGCCATGAAAAACACAAACCTTAGAATTTGGGTTCGACCCTTATTCTAAAAAAATAGTTTTTTATTGTCGGTACCTACTCGACATACACACACACGCCTTGGGGGCATGGATACAGATACAGATACAGGCTGAGGGGAAAAGAAAGGGCATGTGTGTTCATGTTTGCATGCTGTGTGAGATGTGTGGTTTTTATCATTGGATAGGGTTGTTTAAACACACAGAGATTTGTGTGCGTTTGTACCATTCAACCATGGGCTAACCTAAAAAAAAAAAAAAAAAAAAAAAAAAAACCTCCCCAGAAAAAAACAACGCAATTGATCGAGCATCCTTAATGACAACAATCTTTTTAACGACCATCCCCTCCACCTTCCCGGTTGCCATCCTTTTTATTTTGTCGTCCATTCGCCCATCGTGGGACTTTAGCAATAATTTACATTGGACAGGGATAGGAGGACAAGCATTCGGGCACTTGACCATTGAGCCATGATGACTCGGTTTACGCCTTTGCATCCACATCACAATGCGTCTGAGCACTTGTCTCTAACTCATCACACATGTACACCTACACACACTCACCTGGCACTGCCTTTTTGGTTCATGCGAGTCAACAGCGTTAATACAAATGCGAAGACATCTAAACAAAATTGCAATGCCTCCATCTCCCTTTGCTGAGCTACGATGGTCCTCGTCAAGGCTGTAGATTGAACCCAAAAACAAAAATGCAAAGTCAATGCGGACCATATTCCACTAGCTAACAACAAGGGCGAGCTGTGGTGGACCATTGGATCATGCGGCGGTAATTATTTTGGTCCCCTTCTCCTCGCCCGACGCTTTGGAGAGAAAAAAGCAGGGGCGATGATGGAGTCGATAATGGTCCATGTGTGATTGCGTACTGTACAATTCGCAGAATGGTGTGTCTGTGTTGTGTTCGCTTTATTGGTTTTCTTTTTTTTCTTTCTCTGTCTTTTTCTTGGGTGTCTACCGTCCACCGAGGAGAAACATGGATGACCCTATCGCGAGGAAAGCCTCCATAGCTCGGTTCAACAAACAACAAGCTATCTTTAACAAGGAAAAAGCGAAACAAAGCTCACTCGAAAAAAAGCTAATAAATATTTCATCATACCATGTCCCCATCCTCTGACCATTGGGGCACCACACAGAAGAAGAAAAAAAACATTTTACCCATTTGCGAATCCCTCACCATCTTGTGGTCGTTGAATGACGAAGGACATGATGACCAGCATGTCCAATCAGTTTGTTTGTTTGCTTTTCTTTCTTTTTTCTTATTTCTTTGTGCACTGTGGTTGTTTGTTGTATATCTGAGGTATGGAGTTGCTATAGAAAATTAAATAATTAATTGTATACAAAGGACTTTTTCGAGGTACCACTCCAATGTACCCTCGGTTGTCAGTCCCATCTATGTTTTTCTTTGTTTTTCTCTCCTCTCTCCTCTCTCTCTCTCTGCGTGTGAGTGTGTTTCTCTCTCTCCGTCTCTCTCTCTCTGTTTTTTTCTGTCTCTCTCTGTCTGTGTGTCTGTCTGTCCTTCTGTCTATCTTTCTCTCTCTGTTTGTGTTATGTTGTGGATTTCCGTCCGCATATGTCGCAAGGGGAGGAACCATTGTCGCTCAAGAAACTTTAATGTACGCCCACCCAAAACCTCCCAGTACGTGACCTCTCTCTTCTTAACTTGTGACGAAGGTGGCTTGTCTTGACAAAAAAAAGCAGGCTCTGGCTAGGAAGGCAGGTTCCTTGGTCATGTAACCTCGGAATCAAAGACTAGTACAAAACATGTGATCGCAAAGCCAGAGAACCGTTAGTAAAGCGCCATGCAGGTAAAGGACGAGAGAGAGAGAGAGAAAGAGAGAGAAAGAGAAAGACGTCCATGCCCAAGCCAGGGCCTGGACTTTTTCTTTTATATGACAGCTGAACTACCACGACTAACCATAAAAAAAACTTTTATTTAATGTTTATTGAGCTAAAGAACGTCCCTCCAGCAAAAATTGATAAGCTGGTTTCTCCATGACTCGTGTGGCTTTTTTCCCTAATTTAGGAACTGGAGTGCCCCTGTCATGGGGTCCAGACTACCCCAATAACGAACGGAAATTTCGATCCAGAGCCTCGTTGTTTGTTATCTTTCATAGAAATGCTCCAAGATACGAAGATACAGAGAAAAAAAAAGTTGGGTGGGTGGGGTTTTTCTACACGAGGAAAGGTTCGCATTGTGGGGTAGCTGTCCTGTCTAGCTTAGCATTGTGGGGTAGTTGTCCAGGTTAGCAAAAGGTACTCGCGGAACTTAATCTTGACAGGTTGGCAGACCTTGTGAGGTCGAAGCGGACAGAAAAGATCAAGCGTGGATATGAGAACAGCAATAATAATAATAACATCAACAACAACAAAAGGCATGTACGTACACGACATTCAATGGTGACATTACTCTGTTTTCCCATCTCTTTCCCGAATTGATTCAATGAAAAGACAGTCTTCTATCGCCGTACTTGAACAGAGATTTGCCCCGACGCCTTAAAATATCCCATGCGCCCACACAGACCAAGAGGACACACACGCTGCGCGCTCAAGATCTTTTCTCTTGTTTTTCTCATTGGGTCCTCCGACGAGAGAAGGACTCTATACTGCAGATATGAATGAATAGGCATTGCGGAAGATATTATTTCATGCAGCGCCATGCTTGTTTTTTCGTTTGGGATTACTCATAGACATAGCATAACCATTTCCCCGAGTCAAAGGCAAAAAATACTCGCATTGGTGATCAAAAGGAGACGGAACCATAGAGTCATCGAGTAAAAAAAGCTCAGGACAACGTATACTTGAGTTTTCCAACCCCCGACGAACCAATTTTGGCTGGCCGTTCGTTTGCTTTTGTTGTTGTATTGTTTGTTAGTTTCGTGGCCATGCATATCACAGTGCTGTTTTTGTGGTTTTCTTTTTTTTTTTTTTTTTTTTTTTTCTCATTGATACCGCAAACATATGCCACATTGTGCAACGTTCAAAAATGGGATTGTTTTTGTTAAGCGATAGGATACCGTTCTGTCTCCAACTGTCGGACATATCTTGCTCCTTCTTTATTCCTCCCTTCCTTCCTTCTCCCCTGATCGAAATTTCCGCATGAGAGCTGTCGTCCCTTCTCTCCTTCCCTCGAGATGCAGGACGTTCTCATTTCGACTTGCAACGTCTTTTTTTTTTTTTTTTTTTTTTTGTGTGTTTTTGCATTGTGCACTCATTTTTTCCTTTCGCCTTTCTTCTTTTGGCCTGTGACAATGTGTGCTACACACAATGTTCTCGCATAAATGCTCTTCCTCCTTTTTGTCTGTCTCTCTCTTCTTTTTTTACCCCCGTTCAGGGAGACGAGTACAGCAGAGCAAACAACAGCATTGGGCACTATTGCATTTTTGTGGCACCGTTGGCGTTTTTTTTTGTGTGCAAGCATAAGAGTAACAAGAGTGAAAGTAAGATAAGATTTTCAAGGGACCGCTGAGAGGGTACCCATTTCTGAGATGGTGCACGCGTCCTCAAAAAATTCCGGGGCTCTAGACACGGAGGGAGGGAGGAGTGTGTTGGGAAAAAACGACGGGGCTTGAAAAAGTGATTAACCTTGTCGCCGGACCACGCTTGGCTCATGCGCTCGAAAAAAAAAAATCAATCGATTAACCCAAAACCGGGCATGAGTGTCATTGGAAGAGTTGAAAAGAGAGACGCATCTCAAGTCAACTTTGCGCCCCTTGAATAGCCACTGGATTTTCCCGATAATGACATTTAGAAAACTTGTCCATGGCATTTCGGGAAAGAGCCGAGGCGTCTTGCCCTTTACTGCTATTTAGTTCCCCCTCAACCCAGGTAGCATTTTTGGCATTCATGCCCCCAATGCCCCAGTACAGAATCGCAGGGACAGGGGGGGGGGGGGGGGGGGTTGGGAGCCATCTAATTTTACATGAATCGCTAAAAAGATGCATATGGTGCGGTACAAACAACACGCGCCGACTATCGTTCTCATCCTCCCCCCATCTG
>KN042422.1:2117435-2140845 GCA_000739165.1 Podila verticillata NRRL 6337
CCCCCCCCCCTCACCCCGCAATTTAGCTGTGTACGACGACATGAAGGAAAAGACGCTGAACGAAGCCCAGGACTATGGCACCCATCGATTGAATACCATCCTTCGTGGTATGAGAAATACTAGCTCCGAGAGTCCTTTCTTGGAAGTCTATCAACAGGCAAGAATGTGCGTTCTACTTTCTCACACGAATTTGCTCCGCACTCTGTCCTTTTATCTTAGAATCATATGGAAAAGCCCACGAGGTGATCAACCCCGTCCTGGAGCGGCGCGAGAAGATTGAAAAGCTGCGCTCGACCGTCGGGCTACTGGAGCCCTACCGTCTCTTCTTCAACTTGCCCAACACGCTGCAAGAAAGCATCAAGCAAGGGAAATACCAGCTTGCGGCGCGCGATTACAACAAGGGCAAGGTGCTTCTGGCGCAAGCGTTTCCGACTAGCAGCGATGCAGCGTCGACTAATAGCTCGCAGTCGACGCTGATCGAGACCAAGCGCAGGGTCTTTGACAGGGTGTGGTCCGAGGTCGAGAGGATTGTGGCGCGGCTCAGGACGGATTTGGAGTCGCAGCTAGAGGAGCCCTGGCGGGGCATGGAGGAGCATGAGAGGAATATCAAGTAAGGAGAGCCTTGGGGGGAATGACTCCAATTTGGATGGAACCTTGGGAATATAATTCCTCTAACTCTTTCCTAACTGTGACTTGTAGGCTACTGTTTGAACTAGACACAACCACAGACCCTGTTTGGCACTGTCTTTCGAGCCAATACAGATGGATCAAGAAGATTATGGTCGAGTCGTACGATGAACAGGCTCTTATTGTCGAAGGTTGGTTCCAGTCTGGAGTAAAATCATTCTCTTGCAAAAGGGTTGTCTCTAACCTTGTCTGTTTGGTACGGAACAATAGAATTCCGCAAGACAGATGAAGAGATCCTGCAGAGCCAGAACATGAACCCGGCTGAACGACTCGCACTCTTCAAACAGATCCTTGGAGCACTCAAATCGAGTGAATTCGAAAATATGTTTGGTACGTGAGGGCCAAAGGAACTACTGTGTGGACAGAAAACCGGGCATAGAAACTCAAACTTTTTTTTTATAGCAAAGGAGCCAGAAGTGAAGTTCTGGATTGCCTTGACAACGGGCGTGAAGACCCTCTCGGAACTGCTGCTTCGCCTGCTGCCGGATTTCTGGAAACTGGCGGTGGCATTCATGGACGGCAAGATCCAGAAGGCCTCCAAGCGGCGCAACACGGTCAGTGATCCACAAAGAGTTTCCAATTGCCTGGCGATGGTCAAGGATATTATCGATCTGTACTCGTCGCAAATGTCTTATCTGCTGATCGAAAGCCTGGTCCCTGACCGAAACAAAGACGAGCAAGAAGGGCAGGAGGAGGAGGAGCAGGAGGAGCCCAACCGGGCCAAGAGCTCAGTGGTGGAGGCTTTCTTTTTGGGCAGGATCATCACCGAAGTCAGTAACTCGATGAACGATGTCAATGCTTTGGGGCTCCGTGGCGGAGCGTTTATGATTATGGTGGATATGATCGAAAGAGTTCGTTGGAATTTCGTCGATTACCTCTGTGCGAGCTGGGCCAAAGGTAAATTCCAAAAAAAAAAAAAAAAAAGTTGACATACGCACACATCATACATTATCACTTGTTTGCTAACTTTTTTTTTTTTTTTTTTTTTTTTTTTTTTGATTTCGTTTGCTTGATTGAATAGACGCAAAAATCTTTTTCCGATACGAAGATTGGACACTTCAGTCTGAAAATTCGCAGATCACGCTTCTTGTGAGTCTCTTTTACCAGTTCCACGAGCACTGCTTGCGGTCGGCATACAAGTATGCTAGTATCTGGACAGCGAGCACAGAGGAACCTGTGGCGGGCGATGACGTTTTGGCCGTGGTGAACGAAGACTTTACGGAAAGAATCCGCAAGACGTTCTTGGATGCCTTGTATTCGTTCCTGGACGGACTGGTGCACCTTGCCTTTTCGGATGGAGAGCGGACAAGGACTGACGAAAACCCCACTTCCTCGACCTCGACCTCGATGGAGCCTCGCAAGCAGAGAAATATTGACTTTGCGCAGCTGGACCCCCGTATTCTGGTGACGATCAGCAATCTGAACGAAGTTGGGTCCAAGACGATCCCAAAGCTGCTGGCGGATTTCGAGAGGACCTGTAGGTTGAGTATGGCGGAAGATGGCAAGGTAGGGTTACATGCCACAAAACAAGGTAGTACAATCGAATCAGCTCAATATCTGACTGCTTCTTTTTTGGCTCTCTCTCTTCCAAAACTAGGCTCTTGTGGAGGTGGTGGGTCAATTGGACAACATTCTGTTTGAAGATTACATCAAGCGCAAGACGGTTGTGGCCAGCCGAGTGATCACAGATGGTATTCTGTACGGAGGCATCGACTGGTATTCGATGGCAAAGCCCACAGGTGAGAGGACTTTTTGAATATTTGGGCGCAGGCTGTTATGATATTGTTTGTGCAACACAAAAAAAAATATGCGTGAGAAGAACCCTTGCTTAACAAACACTACCCTCCATTTTTTTCTACTTTAAGGTGTGCACGCGTTCACATTTGAGGCACTGTTGTCTCTGGTGGTGGTGCATGCACAGATCAGCGAGATTGCTCCTCCCTTGGTCCATCGTGCCCTGTCCGCGTTGCTGGTGAACATGTCACAGGACTGTTTGCGGTGTTTTCAGCAAGCAGGACGGTTTGGAATGGGAGGGATGTTGCAGGCGACGCTGGAGATGGAGTTTATGAACCATGTGCTGAAGCAGTACAAGACGCCGCCGTCGGATGAAGTGTTTGCTATGATCTTTGATGTGATCGAGCGGGCGTACGATCCGGTGGGCGGGGAGAACTTGCAGGAGGAGATGGTGGGATTCAAGAAGCTGCTACTGAATGCGCAAAAGTCGACCCAGGTCCAGTTCATGTGTTTTAAGCAGAAGAAGTAAACTAGACATGTAATACAACTCGACTAGAGACGATCCCGTTTCTCTTTTTAATGCACGGATCTAACGATCCATAGATAGTACGAACAAGGAGGGAAGGAACCTAGGCTATGAGAATGGATCCCCGATGGTGTTCGATGGATGAGTGCTGAGTGGCTGATCTACTCATCCAAGACCAAGACGATAACGACGGGTTCATAGTTCGATACCCCCAGTCACCCTCACTCCCTAGGCCATTATCTCAGATCGATGGTGCGGATAAAAATAGACGCCCAGTCGGGGACTAAGGGAAAAACGTCTTTTTTAGTTTTGAGCAGTGCGTTTTAATACGTTTTGTTTTTCTTCTTTCCTTTGCATTCAGTCCCTTTCCTTCCTTCATCCATCCATCCAACCCTCCCTCCCTCCCTCCATTCATCATCCCCTTCTTCTTTTTGTCTTTGTCCATTGCTAATTTCATCGTTATTTATTTATTTTAATCCACTTTCTTTGCATTCGTTTGTACTTCTCTCCTCATTGTATTTTATCACTCCATATTTGCACCTGGTACCTGGTTCCTGAAACGCATTCTACCCTTCCATCCTTCCATCCTTCCATCTATCCATCCCCACTCCACTCCTCATCACGCCCCACGACCCACCCTACTCCTCGTCTCGCCTCCCCCCCCTCTTCCCTCGACAACTCATAAAACAATTATCGCCATGGTTGCTGCAAACGGAGGCAGCATGTGGGCCTATCTGCTGCGATACGTCGTCCTCGGGTTCCTGGCCTTCTCGGTCATGTACTCCACCGTCTTCTTCCTGAGTTCGGAAGATCTGCGCAAGAATGCAGCTGGCCTGATTCAGCGCGGATCATCCTCCTTCTCGGGCGGCATCGACTCGCAATCTCCCACATTCGAAGTCAAGTCGATCCACTACAGTCCACAAAAGATGATCATCCAGAAGCCTCTCCTTGGTAAAAAAAAAAAAAAAAAAAAAAAAAAAAAAAAAAAAACGAATCATCTCGAGCTTTTAGAAAACTCGGGGCCGGAATGTTAAGCAGATGGAAAAAAGAGAGAAAGACAACAGACTGAACAATGCATTTTTCTCTCTCTCTCTCTCTCCTCTCTTTTCTGATTTTCAGACGAGAACACTCATGCGGTGGATGAAGACTTTTACCTGTCCAAGGTGTTTAGCACGACTATGCAGCCTTCCAAGGTCATTCCATATTACTTCAAGGCCAAGGGCACCTTTGACAAGGAGGCCGTCACGATCACCACCTTGATCACTGAGAACAGGTAATAACCACACTCCAAAGCAACATCAAGGGACACCTATGAGCATCTGTCTAGTCAGACGCAGGGCATAGCGAACGTGAAGGCGAGGAGAGCAAGGATAGGTTGAGAATCGAACAGCAACGATGGGAGACAAAGTAGCATAAACAGGAGGCATGCAACGGAAACCCCCCCCCCCCCTTCACCCTTTCCAGGGCTGGGACGACCTGAAGTGATACTGGCCCAGAGATAACGCAGGATAATCGCCTTCACTGGGGGGAACAATATGACATTACGATGACGAGCTTGAGGGTGTGCTCTTGTTTGAATTTTAGTGCAAAAAAACGCATCCTTTCAAAAGTCCAATCAAAGTTGAGGAGGACAGCGCTCTCTTTGTTTTATTATATTAAGCGCATTAAGCTTTGAATGCAGGAAAGAAAGACAGAAAGAAAAGGCATGTTTGGTCAGGGAGCACGGATGGGGAGCACGGATGGGGAGCACGGTATTGGGAGATCGCAGATGGGAGGGGAGGGGACACCTCACATATGCAGATTGGATTCAAAGGAGAGACAACCGCCAGCAAAGGCAGAGGGACAACCAGAGGAACCAATGAACGATCGAACTCAAGGACTGACATACCTTGTGAAACAACCTTTAGATTTGGAGTGTTCAAGAAGCTGGTGCGCAACTACCGTGGACCCATCTCCGTCAGTCTCTGGATCCGCGACGACGAGTCCAAGGACCAGCACTTTGCGGCCTTGCACGAGCTGTACGAAAGTGATCCCCTGTTGCAAGAGTATGTGGACTTCCATGTGGTGGTCGACCGGTTTGACTTCCAGCTCAACATGTGGCGCAATGTGGCTCGCCTGTTTGCCAGGACCGACTACTTTATGCTGCTCGACGTGGATTTCCATATCTGCACTGATCTCAAGAAGCATCTCGCAGAGAACCAGGAAGCTATGCGCTTGCTCCGTGCAGGATCGGCTCTGATCTTGCCTGCGTTCGAGTACACCCATGAGGAAGACGGAGTCGACTCGGCCACTTTCCCCAAGGAGAAGAAAAACGTAGAGCCCTTGGTCAACGACAAGAAGCTGATGGCCTTCCACAGTGCCAAGTTTGTGCCAGGACATGGTGCCACCAACTATACCAAGTGGTTCTCGAACGAGGGAGACAAGATCTACCAGGTCACGACTTTTAACTACAAGTATGAGCCCTACGTCATTCTCAAGAAGGAGGGCACCCCATGGTGCGACGAGCGTTTCGTTGGTTATGGTGCCAACAAGGCTGTAAGTGCTTTTGATTCTGATCTTGTTTTTCAAAAGAGAAACAGATAAAAGGGCCTTTGCTAACCCAAAGATCTCTCTTTTAAATCTTTTAGGCTTGTCTTTATGAGATTTACATTTCCGGCATTGACTACTATGTCCTGCCCAAGGACTTCCTTATCCATCAGTCCCACGCCTACCCCGAGTCGAAGCGTTCAGGAGGAGTAAGTCTATCATATCTCCAACTGTCATTTATGTTTTGAGAGTGCATCGTATAGATGCCTTTGCTGACTCGTCTTGCTCCTTCTTTTTATAGCGCAAACTCAATGCCGAGTTGTACTCTGCTTTCAGGGACGAGCTCTGCTTCCGCTACGCCAAGGCCATGTACTTTGCTAACGAGCTGGGCACCCCCAAGGCGGCCAACATGAGATCACAGTGCTCCAAGCTCAAGGGATTCTCTCAGACACTGGATTCCTTCCCATCCATGTGGCCGACAAGAGAGTCTAGCGTTGCCAAGCGGGCATCAAGGAGAGCTTGAAGGAACAATAACGATAAGCTATTTTATTCAGCGTGGAGGTCACCTCCAATATCATGACAGCCTTTCAACATTCAAAGAAAAAAAAAACTAGAGATAATAGACAAAATATAAAAACAAACGCCATTCGCAAAAGCAAAGTATTGTGCCAGATGTAGGCAGGCGTATGTCAATGACGTTCATTTGGGAGGTTCTGGGCCTTGCAGTAGGTCAATTGAGCTACTTTCCAGTGATACTGTGTGGCCATCGCTGGTCGTTAATCTTGTACCACCGTCATAGTGTTCAAGCGGCGAGCTGGTATTTGTCAGCTTTGACCAGCTCGCTTCACTTCTTCCGCAGCGCCCCTTTATTCGATACTGTGCTGCAGAAGAAAAAAAATATTTAACAAAGAAAAAAGTCCTCTGAAAAAAAAAAAAAAAAAAAAAAAAAAAAACCAAACTTCCACCACAGCAAACATAGAAAAAGAAGAAAGACATGTCGACCGCCGTACTACCCTCACACTTCAAGTTCCTCCATGAGTCCGATCTGCCGGTCATTCCGCTCCCCGAACGCTGGCACCGTGGCGAGCGCCTCTTCCAGGATATGGTCCAGGTCCGCGAGGCCATGCAGGGCGCCAGCGCCATCTTCCGACCGTTCCTCACGGACCAGCACAAGGACTTTGTCGCCGAACTGAACTACATCTTTGTCGGGTCCCTGGACGAGCAAGGGCGGCCGTGGGTGTCGATGGTCACAGGCCTCAAGGGGTTCATGTCCTCGCCGGACATCAAGACGCTTGAGATCCGGACACGGATTACGACCGATAGGCAAGGAGACAATGACGGGACGAAGGTGCTGGATCCGATTCTGGACAATTTGCTCCACGGCGAGGCGTTCAAGCAAGGCAAGAAAATGTGGTCGGCCGTAGCGCTGGATTTCACAAACCGGCGGCGGAACAAGTTCAATGGAGTCGTGTATCCGGAAGATATCATGGCGGATGCGACGACGGGGGACATACATCTCCGGTTGACGGTTGAGCAGAGCATGGGTACGTAAATTTGTCTTTTGGATGTTCAGTCAAAGTGTACTTTTATTATTTCTTACATTAATTGCAAAGGAAACCACTGACAGACAGCCTTTTTTTTTTTTTTTTTTTTTTTTTTTTTTTTTTTTTTTTTTTGTTGACGACAATAGGCAACTGCCCAAAGTACATCACAATCCGCGAGATGGAGCCTTTCGAGCCCCTCGCTCCCTCATCCACGGCATCACCCCAAGAGTCCCACTATGGCACCAACACGGACACAACCTTTCAGGGCTTATCCGACTTTGAGCAAGGGATTGTGCACCGCGCCGACTGTTTGTTCATCTCTTCCCGCTATATTGACGAGTCGCTGGCGGACCAGACCAGCGGCATGGACTGCAACCATCGCGGGGGCAACCCTGGCTGGATCCGTGTGGATGACGAGGGCAAGAGCATCGTCTTTCCGGACTATAGTGGCAATCGCGTAAGTATTTTGCTCTTTTTTTTTTTTTTTGGTGTGCTGATATTTTTTTTTGATCATCTCATAAATAAGCGACAGGGACAGTTACTGCGTGTTTCAGTGAACTAACGTTTCCCCACCTTCACCCCCACCAGTTCTTCAACACTCTAGGCAACATTGTCGCAGACCCCCGCATCGGCCTCCTCTTCGTCGACTTTGACACGGGCGACTGCCTGCACGTCACCGGCACGGCACAGATCTTTGTCGGCCAGGACTCCCAGCGCCTCTACCCCCACTCCCAGCGGTCCGTCCAAGTCTCGCTCGAAGCCACGATCCTCAACCGCCGCGCCGTCCCCTTCCGCCTGGTGACCCGCGAGCTCTCACCCTACAACCCGCGCACAACCGCCTTGGCCCCTGGGACCATGCTGCACGACCCTACAGCACAAAGTGCCAACATGGCCACACTCGAGCACATCACGCGCCACGCGCCTGATGTGGCCAGCTTCCGCTTCCGGACCCAGAAGGGCATCACCTACACACCAGGCCAGTACGCCGTGCTCGATTTCGGCGAGTTCAATACGGTCGGGTACAGGCACATGGCTGCCGATGCGCCGCTGAGCTTGAATGACGACTACATCCGCACATGGACCATCTCCTCGGCGCCAGAGAAGCTGGGCAAGAAGACGGAGGCATTTGAGCTGACGATCAAGCATAAAGCTGGAGGGCGGATCTCGACTCTGTTGCACGAGTGGGATTTGTTGGAAGGAGGAGGAGGAGGAGAAGGAGAGGAGAAGAGACAACTGGCCGTGCCGCTCATGTCTGTCGGAGGCGAGTTTGTGCTTCCGACTGAGAGCAAGAAGTTGCTGTTTATTTCGGGCGGCATTGGCGCCACACCGTTCATTGCCATGCTGCGGGGGCTGGGTCGGCAAAGGGAAGCGGAAGGCCAAGGAAAAGGAGAAGGGTATGATATCCGGTGGATCACGTCCGCCACGGTGGTCGAAGAAGCGTTGCCCGACATCCTGAAGGAGGTGCTCGAGGCGGCGGGGTTACAGTTGTCTGTCACAGTGTTCCTGACACGCTCGCCTCCTGACGCTGCCTCATCCTCCTCTGTGTTATCCAAGCTGTCGCAAGAGATCACGGTCGAGACAGGCCGCTTGGACGCGGGGCGACTGCACAATGCCGTGTCCGATGTGCTCACACGCCAGGTCCTGCTCTGTGGGCCCGATCCCTTTATGGAGGCCATGCGGCGCTACCTGAGCGAGCTCAATGTAGCTCCCGAGAATATCCACTCTGAGGCATTCAACTTTTGAACAAGCAAAGTATCAAGAGATAGAAAACTCGCATGACATGTAAAAAGTAAAACATTATTTTCGCAGGAAATAAAACATGGTTTTATTCAAAGAGAAAAAAAACACAAAAAAGCGGCTATGAAACGGCTTTTTTTTTTTTTTTTTTTTTTTTTTATGCGTAAGACGTCGTTACCGAACTACGTTTGTTTTTTTTTGTTTTTTTTTGTTTTTTGTTTTTGTTAATGATCATGGGTCATCATCGTGTTATTGAGAGTAAGAACAAAGGAGAAGGCGGACCAAATTATTCTTCGGTCTAGGGCTTATCCGACTTTGAGCAAGGGATTGTGCACCGCGCCGACTGTTTGTTCATCTCTTCCCGCTATATTGACGAGTCGCTGGCGGACCAGACCAGCGGCATGGACTGCAACCATCGCGGGGGCAACCCTGGCTGGATCCGTGTGGATGACGAGGGCAAGAGCATCGTCTTTCCGGACTATAGTGGCAATCGCGTAAGTATTTTGCTCTTTTTTTTTTTTTTTGGTGTGCTGATATTTTTTTTTGATCATCTCATAAATAAGCGACAGGGACAGTTACTGCGTGTTTCAGTGAACTAACGTTTCCCCACCTTCACCCCCACCAGTTCTTCAACACTCTAGGCAACATTGTCGCAGACCCCCGCATCGGCCTCCTCTTCGTCGACTTTGACACGGGCGACTGCCTGCACGTCACCGGCACGGCACAGATCTTTGTCGGCCAGGACTCCCAGCGCCTCTACCCCCACTCCCAGCGGTCCGTCCAAGTCTCGCTCGAAGCCACGATCCTCAACCGCCGCGCCGTCCCCTTCCGCCTGGTGACCCGCGAGCTCTCACCCTACAACCCGCGCACAACCGCCTTGGCCCCTGGGACCATGCTGCACGACCCTACAGCACAAAGTGCCAACATGGCCACACTCGAGCACATCACGCGCCACGCGCCTGATGTGGCCAGCTTCCGCTTCCGGACCCAGAAGGGCATCACCTACACACCAGGCCAGTACGCCGTGCTCGATTTCGGCGAGTTCAATACGGTCGGGTACAGGCACATGGCTGCCGATGCGCCGCTGAGCTTGAATGACGACTACATCCGCACATGGACCATCTCCTCGGCGCCAGAGAAGCTGGGCAAGAAGACGGAGGCATTTGAGCTGACGATCAAGCATAAAGCTGGAGGGCGGATCTCGACTCTGTTGCACGAGTGGGATTTGTTGGAAGGAGGAGGAGGAGGAGAAGGAGAGGAGAAGAGACAACTGGCCGTGCCGCTCATGTCTGTCGGAGGCGAGTTTGTGCTTCCGACTGAGAGCAAGAAGTTGCTGTTTATTTCGGGCGGCATTGGCGCCACACCGTTCATTGCCATGCTGCGGGGGCTGGGTCGGCAAAGGGAAGCGGAAGGCCAAGGAAAAGGAGAAGGGTATGATATCCGGTGGATCACGTCCGCCACGGTGGTCGAAGAAGCGTTGCCCGACATCCTGAAGGAGGTGCTCGAGGCGGCGGGGTTACAGTTGTCTGTCACAGTGTTCCTGACACGCTCGCCTCCTGACGCTGCCTCATCCTCCTCTGTGTTATCCAAGCTGTCGCAAGAGATCACGGTCGAGACAGGCCGCTTGGACGCGGGGCGACTGCACAATGCCGTGTCCGATGTGCTCACACGCCAGGTCCTGCTCTGTGGGCCCGATCCCTTTATGGAGGCCATGCGGCGCTACCTGAGCGAGCTCAATGTAGCTCCCGAGAATATCCACTCTGAGGCATTCAACTTTTGAACAAGCAAAGTATCAAGAGATAGAAAACTCGCATGACATGTAAAAAGTAAAACATTATTTTCGCAGGAAATAAAACATGGTTTTATTCAAAGAGAAAAAAAACACAAAAAAGCGGCTATGAAACGGCTTTTTTTTTTTTTTTTTTTTTTTTTATGCGTAAGACGTCGTTACCGAACTACGTTTGTTTTTTTTTGTTTTTTTTTGTTTTTTGTTTTTGTTAATGATCATGGGTCATCATCGTGTTATTGAGAGTAAGAACAAAGGAGAAGGCGGACCAAATTATTCTTCGGTCTACCTTCTACAATATCTCCTCCAACTGCAAAGTATTTTTTTTTCAATTTTTTTTTCTGAGGAGATCATCAATGGATGGGGGAAAGGTGGATAGTCGAGGTTCGTTGGTTGTGGTGGTAGGGGAGGTTGTCTTGTTCTTCTTTACCACAGGTGTTTGGACACGGAATCGTGTAACTCGGCGAGGTGAGGGGCTTGTCAAGAGGATACAGGCCAAGGCCAGGAGTGGATGTGGGTTGGTTTTTTCTTGAGGTGAGGGAATCGGATCGTGGGTATAAACAATTCTCGCAGAGGAAGAAAAAAGAAGGATACGCCCAGCGCAGGGTACTTCTTGCTTGAAAGTGAAGGGGTTGTTCGTCAGAGTAAGGATGGGAGTGGCCAAAATGGTGTGGATAAAAGTACAAGAACAGGAAAAAGAGAAAAAAAGGAAACTAGCGTACAAGTTGAAGGGGTATAGTACAAGGAGCAACAACTGAAAGAAAAAAAAGAAAAGAAAAGAACAATAGAAAAGATAGAACAACAAAGAGATTGACAAACAGACTGTCGGATTGATAGTACATTTGACGAAAGAAAAGAGGTGAAAAAAATAGAGTAAAAGGTGGGTATAAGAAGCGCAAGGACAGGTGTAAAAATACAAATACAGGAATCAGAACGCTTGCAGTACCAGAGAACAAGAAGAAAAAGAAAAGAGTACAAGAGTAAATATAAAAGAGAAGAAAAGAAAAGAGGATGAGGTTGCCAGTGTGTGTGTTGCCAAAAAAAATTACTGGCTCTGGATCTTCAACAGGTTGCGAAGGTTCTGGCTGATCTCCAACAACTGGTCAGCAGACTCGTTGGGAGTGAAGCTCGACGTGGCCATGCGCTCGGGGACATTGTAGTTGTAGGCCATGTGAGGGTGAGGGTGAGCCTGAGCGTGAGGGTGAGCGTGAGGGTGAGCCTGAGCGTGGGGGTGAGGGTGAGGGTGGTAGGCCAAGGGCATGGGCATGGAGTGGTGGTAGGGCATGGGCACCATATGGGGCATAGGCATCATCATAGGGTGGAAGGGCACCATCATGGGGGGCATGGACTGGTGGCCCCAGCCGGGCTCTGAGTGGATAGGACGAGCACTGTTCAGCTGTGGCGAAGCAGCCTCGGCAAAGAAGGACGAAGGCGAAGCTGCGCTTGAGGCAGATGCAGACGACACAACGGGCGAGGAGGAAGTCGACGAGGCCTTGTCAGAGGCTTTCTCGGAACCACTCTGGAGGAAGGCGGGGATGGGGAGCGAAGTGGGCGCAGGCGAGTTGTGGAAGGTTGGGCCGGCGTAGAGGCCGTTCTTTTCCTGTGGGCGGTTGTTCACCCGGTCGGAGTTGGGGCCTTGAGACCGCAGTTGGTCCATGGCGAAGCTGGTCAAGGACAAGAGATGAGCGAGATAGATATGTACAGAGACGGGATCATTACATTAGGCAAAGTGGAGGAAGGAAGCAACAAGAATAAAAAGATGTAATTCCCAACCATGCCAATCGATTTTTTGTCTTTGTATCAGGTCATCAAGACAACCTTGAACAACATAAAAAAGTGCGAGAGGATGGATGAGTCAAAGTGAACAAAAAAAAAACATTTTTCACAAGTGTACCTCTGACGAGCATAGTTCTGGGGAACTGGCGCAGAGATGGGTCTGGTCTGGCGGGGGCCTCTGGACATGTTCTGGACAAGAGGTGACAGACGCAAGGTCGACTCTGAGTCAGAAGAGTCAGAGGAGGACGAAGGAGGGCTGGATGGGTTGAGCGGGGGGCTCTGGTGCATGGCCAAGTCAAAGTCGAGGCTGGCCAGAGACTCTGTCATGGCATCGACATCCTTGCGGCGCTGGACCCGGCGAGCCTTGGAGGGGTTGTTCTGAGGGGTTCTTGGCTTTTGGGAGCGGTTGTTGTTGTTGTTGTGGTTGAAGGTGTGGTTCAAGTGGTTGGATGTGGGCGTGGATGGGTTGTGAGCACGAGCTTCGTTCGCGACGACAGGAGTAACGACAGAGCCCCTCTTGAGGATGGTGACGGATGATGGATCCTTGGGAGGCAAGGACTGGCGAGGATATCTGTTGCCTTGGTTGTTGTTGCTCTGAGATCGATGCTCTTGGTTTTCGCTCTTCCTATATGACTTTGGAGCACGGGGAGCACTTGGTAATGAGGTGGCACGGGATGACATGATTGGGACGAGGTAAAAGGTAGGAGTAGGAGTGAGAGTGAGAGCGGAAGTGCTATGGGGAGGGAGAGGGAGAGTGAGAGTGAGGGTGAGGGATGGATGAGAGGAAACAAAAAAGAGTCAGTTGGGGTGGGTTGGATTGGATTGGATAATGGATGGAGAAGAGAGAGAAAAAGGAAAAGAGAGAATCATCGTTCCCCACTTTTATGATTATTGCCCACTCTCTGTCTCTGTGTCTCTGTGTGTCTGTCTCTCTGTCTCTGTGTGTCTGTCTCTCTCTGTGTGGTGCCAATAATATTATATGCTTATTATGCCTTTGATCCTTTTTTAGCCTTTTTTTTTTTAATTCTTTTGGTCTCTTCTCCATTACTTTTCTTTGCCGAGTGTGTGTGAGTTCAAGTATGAATGAGAATGTTGTCTCCTTCTCTCTCTCTTTTTTGTGTCGCAATGACAACCCAACAGCTTTTTTTTTTTTTTATTCTTCTTTTTTCTTTTGTTTTTATGGTGGTCATATTGCAGAGAGAGAGCAGAGAGAGAGACGCAAACAAAGAGAGAGAGAGAGACGCACACCAAGAGAGAGAGAGAGACACACTGTGTGTGTGTGATGCGTCTACCTACCTTCTTTGCTGTTTGATGATGATACTTAGGGCCAAATCAAGGGGGGTGGGGGAGGAACGAATAAAAATAGAGGACGGGAAAGGGAAGGGAAGGGAGGGCGATGGGATGGCGATAGAGTATGGAGTTGTGGGTGTCGGTGGAGGGAGAGAGTGAGAGAGCGAAAGTGAGAGTGAGTGAGTGGATGGGAGAATGAGAAATGGAATGAGGGTGTGTGTACGAGTATGCGGTTCGAAATGAATGAAGAATGTTGAAAGAAAAGAAAAAAAAAAAAAAAAAACGAAAAAGAGACAGAGTCCCAGAGGCAGAGGCAGAGGCAGAGGCAGAGGCAGAGACCCAGAAAGGACAGAGAGAAAGAGAGAGGGCGTGGATCCAATCAGCGGCCTTTGCCAAAGTGGTCATTCGGAGTGGTTTCATCTTTTTCTCTGTTCTAACCACTTCTCGTGACGCAAAGCAGCAAGAAAAAAGGGAAAAACAGAAAGAAACACAATATTTGTAACTGCACAACCAATTACAGAGGCTCGATGGTGTTTGCCTTTTTTGGGACAAGGGGAGACGTGGACAATGGAACCTCTGCTCGGTTCCATGACCCTCGGGTAATCAGTATAACACGTCCTGAATCCAATTTGATCTCTTCTCCCATCCATCCATCCCACATACCCTTCATTTTATTTACATTGTTCATCACCACCATGGCCACACCTCTTGGACGGGTGGCTGCCAGGACCCTGTTCTCGTCCTCCTTACGCACCACTCGCTATACCACACCTCCTATCCGAACTCTCCTTGCATCAAAACCACATCTCCACAACTATTCCTCCCTCCGTAGAACACCACGTTCTGTCTCATCCTCTTCCCGTGGTGGTCGCATCATAGCACGCACTACTCCTTCAAGCTCAAGAGCATCTCCCTTGGGTGCTATGGCGTCCTCACACATCGATCCATCCACTCCTTCACCGACAGGATCCGATGTTGTCCAAGGAATTGACGTGGTAGGGACCCCTGTCGTTGTCCCTGAAGATCCATTTGGTGTCCTGCAGCCATACGACACTGCTGCCAAAGTTCTAAGCCAGCCAGCCCTGATCATGACTCGCCAGATCGAAATGATGAATGGTAAACTATTTATGCCAACACAGAAAAAAGGCGCGTAGGAACAGAGAAAACTAACCGCGTATTTACTTGGATATTTTCTAGTGCTGGTGGGATTCGAACAGGCCAACAAATACGCCATCGTGGATCCAACAGGCAGCCCGATCGGATACATTGCGGAAGAAGACACTACCTTTGTCAAAGCTATGAGCCGTCAAATGCTCAGAACCCACCGTCCCTTCAAGGCTTCCGTCTTGGACCTGGAAGGAAACGAGATTCTCAAGATCCACCGCCCTTTTGCCTTTATCAACTCACGGATCATGATCTCAACACCGGACGATCGGCTCATTGGTGAAGTTCAGCAGGAGTGGCATTTGGTCCGCCGTCGATACAACCTCTTCACAGTCGAGCAACCCGATCTTTCAGAATACGAATCCGAGGTAGTCGACACCACCACCACTGCGATGATGAAAGAGAGCGCCAAGGGCGATGCCGCGAGTCTGAACCGTGTCCAGTTTGCACATATCGATGGAGGTTTCTTGGCCCTGGACTTTGACATGCAGGACGAGCAAGGTCAAAAGATGGCCAGTGTCAATCGCAACTTTGTTGGATTTGCACGAGAGCTCTTTACCGACTCTGGTCAGTATGCTTTGAGATTCGATGCAGCTGTGATCCAGGATCTTCAGCAGCAGCAGGGACTTGGCGTAACACCTACCACACCCAACAACGAAAAGGAGCTGCAGCAGGCTCAAGAAATTCAAGCCAACAAGGACGAGAAGGCGCTTGCTCAGCTTGTTGATCGTGGAGGATTGACTCTCGATCAAAGAGCCATCATGTTGGCCTGTGCTGTCAGCATCGATTTCGACTACTTTTCAAGGCACTCTGGCAATGGGTAAGGATATTATACTTCTCCCATTATTTGATTCGTAGGAAGGTCAATATGCTAATTTTATATTTTAAATTCCCATAATAGTGGCATTATGCCGCTCCCAATGATGATGGGAGGTGGAGGGCCAGCACCAGTGCCAAGCAGTAGCTCAGATAACCCTGTTGGTACCGTCATTGGAGCAGGCGCTGGAGCAGGAGCAGGACAAGTGCTTGGTGGCGCTGGAGCAGGTGCAGGACAAGTTGGAGGCGAAGGAGGAATCGGAGAAGCCCCTCTTCCTCCTGCAGGACAGACCACGGATTGGGGCGATGAGTTGCCTGGAGGTGGGCCCAAGAACGACTGGGGTGAGGATGTCTGGGCCGAGGATCCAAGTACAGCTCAAGATTCTGGCGACTCATGGTTTGGAGGCAAGAGCGGGGGCGATGGCGGTGGTGAAGGAGGTGGATTCGACTGGGGCGATCTCCTATAAATGTATCTTTAAAAAAAAATAAACCCTTTAGTCCATCCATGACTAGACTATCTCATGCGCAGCAAACCTTCGATCTATTCTCAGGGACGAGTGATCGACCAGGCAACAATTCTGGATCCGGGTACAGGCACGGGCATGAACGCATACACAACCTCATGGCGCCAAGTATGTAAAACCATCCTTCCCTTGCTCTTTCAAACTACACCACTCCCCTTCCATTCCTTAAAAATGCCTAGTCATGTCGCCCCATTCATCGAAGCGTTTTCTGATTTTGCTGGTACTATAGCCCTCAAAGACACTGGCTGCATTTTGATCGACGCCGGATTTGGCGCCGACAACCGCAAGGCTGTGGAGGACAAGATTATCATCCAGGAATTGATGTTTCTGTAAGCATACTTCAAATGAAAAAGAAATATCTAGCCCTCCCAGATCGACTAACAACTTGTATTCCCTATAGCGAGGCCACGAGATCTGCTGTGGAAAGCTGTTTCACTGACTTATGCCGAGGGTGTGGAACTCTTGCGCCCCGTGCAGATCGATCCTAGGTTTCTCAAGTTCCGCAACTACGCCCTGAAGCACCATGTCCCGTTTACAGTGGTCTCGTGTGGGCTTGACTTCATTATTCAAGAGTATCTGGCCTGGCACCTGGGCGACGAGTCCAAGATCACTATTCTGGCGAACTACGGCAAGGTTATTGGGGATAAATGGCTGGTGACATACCGAGACGATAGTCCATACACGCACGACAAGTCGGTCTGCATCAAGCAGGCCAAGCAAGCCTTCTCGGACAAAAGCGACAAGATTCCAGGACAAGAGCATATTATTGTCTTTTGTGGCGATGGTATCTCGGACTGGAGTGTAACCCGTAAAGCCGATATCCTGTTTGCCAGACGTGGACTGTAAGGAACAAGTTATTTCTTTGTTGGTTGATTTCTTTCTTTAGCGCAAAATTGGATAGTAACCTTGGACCAAAATGTCCTTTGGATGGTGAACAACCTTCTAGAGATCTTGAAAAGTACTGCAGGAAACACAAGATTCCCTTCATAGTGTTTGATACCTTTGATAAGGTCACTGCCACAGTCCAGGGACTGACCGAGGGTACGTTGACCGTGGCCGAGGTTAACTGCCGGTCAGAGTGCGCGAACTGAAATGGTCGGATCGACTGGAGTTGGTCGTGTCTTGTCCGGGAGGAAATGGCAGGAGGATCTTCTTCAGGGCTCGCACCATCGAGCAGGAGCGATCGGAACTCCTAGAATCAGACTCACGAAAATATCTGGAGTAGGGATGTATGGGAGATTAGCGCGAGCCTAGCCCACAGGCCATTACCTGTCGACGGCCTATAGAATTGAGACAACACGCATTCCATAAATAACAGCATGGCCGTGCTTGGGACTCCCAACAAACAAACGAACAAACATAGCAAGTGTCCACGGCGTTCATGGGCGAAGTTGTGCGCAGCGGCATCTTTATGTTTATATGCTATTTTCAGCATTTAACCTCAGGGGAACAAACGATCGACAGACACAACTCCACTTTTTCCCTCAGCTTCTGTACTGCTTAGTTTCAACAGTCCCTGTCCGTCAAAACGGTGCTAAGTATTTAAGCCCGCTCCATTGCTCTCCGTCCACACATCACTCACATCACCCTATCCCCCATCACAAATTCAACAATGCCTACCCATGTCACTCCCTTCATCGAAGTCTTCTCCGACTTTGATGGCACCATCTCCCTCGAAGACACTGGCTGCATCCTGATCGACTCGGGATTCGGCACCGAGAACCGCCAGGCCATGGACATGCAGATTCTCCGCCATGAGTTGTCTTTTCTGTAATGTGTGAGCCACTCTTCTTCAAGGGTGAAGGACTATCTATACTTCATGATCCCCTCACCCCACGATAACCTCAACCCTATCTCATCAAAAAATAATCTTCCTATCCTATTTGTTCCCTCTAGCGAGGCCATGAATGTGTGGTGGGGCGCTGTCTCGCTGACATTTGCTGAGGGCATGGATCTCCTGCGCCCCGTGCCGATCGATCCCGGCTTCATTGCCTTCTACAACTACTCCCAGAAGCACAACGTCCCCTTCGTCGTCGTCTCCTGCGGACTCGACATCATTATCCAGGAGTACTTGGCCTGGTACCTGGGCGAGGAGGCCGCCAACGTTACGATCCTGGCTAACTACGGCAAGGTCGAGAACAAGAAGTGGCTCGTCTCCTACAGAGACGACAGTCCTCACTCGCACGACAAGTCCGTCTGCATCCAGGAGTCCAAGAAGGCCTTCTTGAACAAGGGTGAAAAGGCCGCTGGACAGGAGCACATTATTGTCTTTTGCGGCGACGGCATCTCGGACTTGAGCGCTGCCCGTGAAGCCGACATTTTGTTTGCCAGACGTGGACGGTAAGGGAACAGGGATCAAGATAGTACTCTATTTACATTTGTTGCATGACCGATCCACTCACCTTTTTTGTGTGGGATACATGGGGTGTAATAGTAACCTTGAAAAGTACTGCAGGACGCACAAGATCCCCTTCACCGCCTTCGATACATTTGATCAAGTCACCGCCACCATCCAGGGATTGACTGATGGCTCTTTGACCATGGCTGAGGTCAACCGCCGCCAGCAGTTGGAGTGCGAGAACTAGAGACTTCAGATCAATAGACACCCATTTAGATCACATGTTTTTTTTTGATCGAAAATAACATACATATCTCATATATCTTTTGCCCTCCCTCGCATTGCAGCCTAAGCAGTCACATTATGGTCTGACAAATATCCATAGTGCTAAACTCGACATATTTTTAATTCTTCTGTCCTTGTTTTCTCCTTTCTACAACATTATTTGGTTTGCTATAATCTCTTAGTGCCCGTCTTCTCTTTTCTTCTTCTTTTACCACTCGTACGAGCAAGCATGCTTGCAGACGTAGCCAAAGGTGTGGCAGAATGTCTCGGGCGAGTATTCTTCGGGCGTGAAGCGGCCATGGCACGCGGGGTAGGTGTTTTCGAGGTACAGCAGACACTTGGCGATACAGACTTTCAACCGCTGCTCAGGCGAGGGAGTCTCGAGTGGCGTGTAGACGAGCGACTCGATCGTAGGGGCGACGGGAGAGTCGACTGGCGCTGCGCCTGTGGTGGCGAGGATGGCCAAAAGGCAGGTGAGCCAGAACGTGGATGTGGCGACCATGACGACAAGTTATGGATGATTGGGTGCGTGTGATGTGAATAAAAGAGTGAGAACGAAGAAGAAGAAGAGAGATGAGGAAAGATATTCAAATATGAGGTTCTCTTACTGTCAAGAAAGTCAAACATGTTTGATATGTCTATGTCTCTGTTGCAGACATTTTGTCTCGAGTGTATTTTTAAGTGCAAATTGAGACCTGTGATTGTGAGGACGCGTCTTGCATATGAGGTATGGCAGTCAGCCGCATATTTTTACGTCTACGCGGGAAAAATATCTCAAGATCGGGATGGTTTCAAAAGGACATCGTTGGCTCGTGCTCCTCGCTTGTTGGACTCTTCCCTCAATTGAGATGTATTTGAAATGCCAAAGGACTACATGTTACATGCCTGACCGAGGGTTTGATCAACAACGATGCATCGTATCCACCCATGCAGGATTCTCGTACTTCGCCACATGAGTAGTAGACGGATGCCAAGAAAAATAGCAATGCGAGCCCGCATGAACCTTGGTTCTTCCCATTCGGGGTGGGTACGTGAAAGTGGAAGAGGAAGCCGGTTCTGGGTTGAGCAGGAGGCGGATTACGATTAGACAAAGCAATGAAAAAAAAAGACAACAGCCCAACTACTTCCAAATCTGCAATACGAGGATGTCCATTGGTTTATTGCCATGTTGAACCCAGGCTCCAATTGCTCACGAATTAGTGTTTGCACCGCCCAAACACATCCCATTGAGAGTTGGAGGCACAGCGGAGACAGAACTAACAAATGAAAAGAAATAAAAAGAACACAAAGGTCGGCAGCTCGTTTCTCTCTTCATTCTTCATCCGTCGTCGAAACCCCCAAGGAACCCAAGGAACCGAAAAAGTACCATCCCTGTCGACCTAACAACACCCCATATACCCAGGACCCGACATCCATAACGATCATGGCTTCACCACAGTATCGGCCTCCATACGTCCAGGAGACACACCAGAACACAGTGCAAAGCTTACCCTACCCGACCTTGTCGTCACCGCCATCCACATCTCTTGCATACCCGATGCCAGCACCATCGCCAGCACAATCACATATGCCTCATCAGCCAATGTACCCTCTCATGCCAGTGTCGTCGCCCACACCCTCCCACAATTCACAGATGTATCCACCATTACCAACAACCTCCACTGGATTTCCTTCGCCAGCATCGACCCTCTCACACAACTACCCTCCATCGACACAAGCCTTCTCTGGATCACAATACCCACAATCATACCATGATGATGCACCTCCCTACAGCCCCCCAGAACAACACTCGTACCAACTGCCAGGATTCTCTCAGGCGCCACCATTGTCACCACGGGTGCAGCAGCACCCTTATATTCCCATGGCTGCCCCTGTTCAACCACCTCTTCGTGCCTCGTACGTCCCCCCTCCTGCCGTTGGCACATCCGTCCCTACTACCACCACCCCTCGCCCTCGTCGTGACTCGGACATCCGCCAGCTGGTCCTCCCCATGCTCCCCAGCCTCCCACCCCGCCCTGCACCCACTGCTTCAGCCAAGTGCTGTGTCCTCAAACCACTGCCCTACGGCTGGTCACCCACCACGCCTCGCGGTCAAATCGATCCCATGGAGGCCCTCTCCACCCCCACGAACGGCTACCAGAACGTCATGTGGAATCACGCCTTCCCGGACCTGCAATGCGACGGCGGCTGCAAGAACAAGTTTGCGTTCGCAAGCCGGATTCGGTACACGTGTGTGACCTGCAAGAACTCGGCGTTTGATCTCTGTGAAGCGTGCTTTGACAGGTGTGGGCAAGAGGGCATGGGCACGATCCATAACCCAAACCACGAGCTGATGAAAATGGACCTGGCCTTTCCCGATTGGAGCCACCCGGCATGGAACGGCGGGATGGAGGACCTGGGCAAGGTTGTGAGGAATATTGGGGCCAAGACACTGGCGTGGGCCAAGGACGACCACAAGCGCGGAGAGCAATACGTGCTCAAGATGACGTTCCCAGAAGAAGAAAGCAAGCGGGCCGAGGTGCTCGAGATGGACGGGATGAACCTGTGTCCTGAGGGCCTGATCACGATCCTGATGATGCTGGAGCCGAACCTCACAGAGATCACGGTGCGATCTGGGCCAAAACTGGGTGGCAAGGAGTTGGCTTCGGTGTTTGATGCGTTTCTACAAAAAAGTATGCACTCTTTACTTTTCTTTGTTTTTGTCTATGCGTGTTTCTTTGATATGTTTCTAAGCCGATTTTTAAAAAAAAAAATGTATCCTTTGCTAACAATTTTTTTTCTTCACCTCTCTCTCTCTCTCTCGCTTTTGCAGTGCCCAATGGCTTCCCAAGACTTCACACGATACGCGCCATTGGCTGCAACTTCTTCGACTTCCGCTCCAACGTCCCCTCCAAAAAAGTCGATTACGCCAGCGTCATCACCAACCTCTTCACCAAAGCCCGTGCCCGCCAGCAAAAAGTCCTCGATGCCTGGATACAAGAGCGCACCGAGGTCCTCTCCTCCTCCGGAAAGGGCTTCTGTGGCCTCTTTGGCTCTTCCTCTTCTTCCTCCAAGCACAAGCCCAAACCCTACGTTCGCCCCGTCTGCAAGGTCCAGTTCTCGATCTGCGACGGCCGAATGAGCGGGCCCTGTGGGTTCCCGGGCCTGCCACCCGCGTTCTGGACGACGCGCGAACCCGAAGTGTGCTACAACACGGTCCGGGACCTGATGCTGGGGGTGGCTGCGTACCTGGGCGACCCGGACCGGATGCTAGACCCTGTGGCAGAGCGGGTCCGGATTCTGAACAAGAGGAAGATAGAGAGGCATGCACGGTTCGTACAGCTGCTGGGCGGGCCTGCTGTTATGACAGAGGAGGCGAATTTGTTCTTGAATGCGTTTTTGGACGAGTCTGTTAGTCGGTATTGAAAGATAGTGAACAACACAGAACAAAGAGCCGTTTTCACAATATGTGATGATACACTGAATGAAGTAAAGAATAATGCTTCTCGAGAAAAAAGAAGAGCGAGAAGAAACGGACTACGGAAAAAGACGTGCGGAGCAAATTGTGAGTGTCATATTTGGTAGGCCTGTAGTAGAACACGAATAGTCGTCTCACCTCACAAGCTGCATTCGCATATCATAGTTCTCACATGCAACAACAGAGTCTATTGGAGGGATTCCAATGTACAAACTCAACGTCTGATATTCTTGCCGCCAGGGAAGAGAGTGGGATGTACGAGTGTATCTGTGAGAAGAAAACAGGGAGTTCACAGAGAATCAATTATGCGATATTTGGTGACGAAGATGATTTCCTTGTTGCGTCTGACCCACATGATTTGCATGATTTCAGGATATGCATGATTTCAGGATTTGCATGATTTGCATTATTGCATGGTCCCCAGTGCTGCTTCTGTCTGGTGAATAATCGCTCATGCTCCCTCCTATTTGATTGTTAATTCAGCATGATCGACAAAGCGCTGTGCCAGTCTACAGGAGGATCGGCGCTGAGTTGCGATTCAGCCCTTTCGGAAACTCTCCTTTCCCTGTGACGTTTTCTTGCTGTGTCATGCTCCTTGACCATTACTATGCGATCCTCTTCCTCTTCCCCTTCCCGTCTTTTTACAGCGCGAGCGGGAATACACCGTTCTGTCTCTTTCCCGACTGCTTTCAGAAAGCTCAAGGTTCGCCCGGTCATGTATTCATATGCCATGTTAACGCATTTTGTACAATCCTTTCAACCACTCAAATACATTGGCATCTCTCACCAAAAGAAGGAAAAAAACAACATCGAAGACAATATTAACACTCTACACCACGGCAACCTCTGCCACCTCTACACACCAACCAAGGTAAATGAAGTTCACCTATTTGTACAATCTCGCCGCCCTTGTGGCCATCGCCGCCGCCGCCCCCGAGTACGATGATAAGCATCTCAAGCACAACTATTACAGGCAATAGCGTCCACTAACAATTATTCACCACAATACCATTGGCATATCTCCGTTGACAATAGACTATAAGTTTGGACCAGTGTTAGTCAGTAGAACGTCTCTAGCTTCATGGATGATACCACACAATTAAACGCTACTTCTTGTCTCTGAAATATGCCCACTCATGTGCCATGACACCAACAGTAAATGGTTTGACCAAATCATACTGTTTGCCTAGGCTACACCAGTGAATACTAACAAGAGAACT
>KN042422.1:2141108-2162635 GCA_000739165.1 Podila verticillata NRRL 6337
TGCACCCCGATACACAACTCCCCGGCCGAGTTTTTTAACCAGGTGATTTCTGTGCAGTATCGAGTGTGAGGGTAAAAAACGTAGATAACCCTCTCAAATTTGAGAGTAGAGTAAGAAATAATAAAAAAAATCCAAGTAGTAATTGTGATAATGTTTCGAGTAAAAAATCGTGAAAAATTCGGATAAAAAAATGAGAAACCCCCAGTTGTTACGAAAGACGCGGTTGCCTTATCATTGCCTGATCAAGAGGGCGACAATCAATCTTTGTTCCTGGCCAAAAAAAAAGGGGGGGGGGGGAGGGGGGACCTTAATTATGAGTAGACCCAAGACCCGGTACTTTTGGAAAAAGGTGGCCCCCTCTGGCAGGAGGAATGATACTCCAACAGAGATCCATGCAAGTTCTTAGTCTCTTAGTCTGCCAATTTTGTCCGACATAACGGATGGTGCTAGATCGCCCAACGGCGATATGTCAGTTCTCGTTTTGGCCCATCACGAAGCAGACATGATACGTGGGCGAAGGAGGGGGTTTTCTTAACCAAGGCCGTGGAACAAGCAACAACTTTCGTGTGTTCGTGTCTAAACATACCATCTCTTTCCCTAAGGACCTTTCAAGTCTTTGCGTACACATTATTTATGTTTTGGTTGATGTCAAGATACAAAAAAAAAAATAGGTATTATGCTGTTGTAAAGGATGGGGCTTGTAGTTGACAAAAAAATATGGAGATATATATATACTTTTGTGATAAATACGGAAACGAGTCATTCTCTATATATAGCTTAGAACATAAGAGCAACCAAAGAACCAACCACAGCAACGGCAGTCATAGCCTTGGGTGCAACGTTGCCAGCGCCAGAGGCCTTGCCGTCGCCGGTGGGCTTGGCAGTGCCGGCGCCGTTGTTGTTGTTGTTGTTGTTGTTGTTGCCGTTGCCGTTGCCGTTGTCAGCGTTGCCACCGGTGGGGGGCTTGCTCGCGACTGGGGGGCCAACAGGCTGGGAGGTAATGGTGATCTTGTGCTCGGCAGCAACGGCGGTCGACTTCTTGACAATCCACTCGATCAAACCATACATGGCTCCACCGCCAGTGTTGGTGATCGAGGAAACAGGGCCCCACAAGTTCTCAGTGACCTGGTTAAACTGCCAGTTGAAGTTGATACCAGGCGAGCGCTGGGTGATGTTGCGGTCCCAGGCGAGATCAGGGAGAATGAACTCGTGGTACTTGAGGACACGGTTGGTCAGGGTGACGTTGTTGAACAGGACCTCGACAGTCTTCTTGAGGTAGGTCTCGAACTTGGCCTTCTGGTTGGCGTTCTGGAGGAGTCCGTTGATCAAGACAGCGTTGGGGAAGGCAGTGGGGTACTTGGTGTAGGACCACTCGGGGAAGGTGGTATCGGCGGTGGGGATGTTGACTCCGAAGGTGGCGTCAAAGTCCTGGCCAATGTAGTACCACTTGTTGTTCTGGGTAGGGTCGCGGTACAGACCGTCGTTAGTCTGCATCTCCCAGTATCCGTCCCAGTGGCCGGTCAGGTACTCCATGACCATGAAGCGCATGAACTGGTCGGTGTCGATCAACTTGTCAATCTCGACCCAGGCGGCGTCGTCGGTCTTGACGGCATCGTTGATGGCCTTGCACAAGGGGTCGACAGCCAGAGGGGTCTCGGGCGAGGTGGGGTTCATGACCCAGTTGTAGTAGTTCATGCCAGTGGGGTCGTAGGCGAAGGAGGCACCGGAGCCACCATCAAAGAGAGCACCCATCTGGGCTGGGGGCTGACCGTTGTAAAACATGGCCTTGGGGAAGGAGTACTCCTTGATGTCGTCGAGCAAGTTGAAGGTACCGAAACCTTCGCCATTGATGAACATACGGACCATGTTGGCCTCGTTGGCGTAGGTGCCGAGGGCACGGGCAACATCGGCGTAGAGCTTCTCACGTATCTGGGTGGGATCCTCCTCCATGTGACGCAGCTTGAAGAAGTCGCGGTTGGCAAAGCTTTCGCCGTCCTTGAGTCTCCAGTTCCAGCTCTGCTTGGCGTTGTTCTTCTTCTTGCCAGCTCCGTGGATACCGAATTGGACGCCCTAATTCAGCAAAGGAAGAAACAAAGAAAAGGGCGGTATGAGTACAGGTGCGTCCAAATCTAGCTCATGGTACACATCGTACACAGTTGAAAGAAAGTGACTTACAGTGAAGGTCTTGACCTGGTCGGCAAGGACAAGGGTCAGGGTGACGCCGTACTTTGTGGAGGTGGGCGTGGCGACCAGGCCATCGAGCTCGGCGGCGTTGCCGTTGACAAAGACGGTGGGGATGTAGTTGGTGTCGAACAGGGACTGCTTGGGTCCGCTGCGGGTCCACTGGGGCTATATTTCCAAGAACGTAGAACGGGAGCATGTCAATGGATCGGCGCAACCAAATTAATTAAATTGTGTCTCCGATGCACACAGGGAGAGAGTGAGACCACAAAAACAGAGCGAGGGCACCAATCACCCTGCTGGGCGCTGTGTCGAACTCATTTAGGAAAGCAGAGACAAAGCCAAGACATTCCAGACAGACAGACAGACAGACAGACACACGAGAAGAAGGCAGCAGCAGCAGCAGGATGAGACCAACAACCTTTTTTCTATGTGTGCTGTAGTATAGGTCGAGTCAAGGGGGCAGTTGTTGTGTGCAGGATGGCAAGGGGGGACAGCTGTCTGCCTGTGCCCTCGATGTTGTGGCTACTGTCTGTTGTGGTCGTGTGAGGGTCGTGTGGGCTGATTGGTCGTGTGAGGCAACGAGTGCAAAAGAGGGGGAATTCCCCGGGTTGCGAGCACAGTTGAGTTTGAGTTGTGTTGGTCGTGTGAGGCGTGTGTGCGAGGAGGGATGAGAGGAAAATAAACAATGAAACAAATCATTTCGATCTTCATTCGAAAAAAAATACTTACATCCTTCTCAATGGGCCAGGGAAGCTCGGGAATGTTGGCATAGGTCACGGGGCGGTCGAAAAAGTCGTTGTAGGTGCTGGCGCCGGTGGGGAGAGCGCGATCAAAGGGCTCGGTCTTGCCAGCAACCACGTACTTGTACTTGGTGTCTGAGCCAGTCTCGGCAGTGCCGGTAAAGACGGGCACGGTGGGGTCAGCAGCAGTCAAGGCCACGTTCTGGCCGTTGACAGAAACCTGCACGTTGCTGCCGCCAGGGGCGATAACTGAGAACTTGACCTGGGCAGCCAGGGCAGAGGAGGCAAGGGATGCCACCAGAGCAAGGGAGTAGTATTTCATTATGAGGGAGCTGTAGGGGGGATAGGTTGAAGTTGTGATTCGTGAAGAGAGGGAGGTGAGGTAGGGTGAGTGGGCTGTTATATATAAACCGTGGATGAGGGAAGTGTAGGTGTGCGTGGGGGGCTAGAGGTCAAAAATAGGCGTTGTGCGCGTGGGGGGATGGAGCGTGAAGAAGGCGGGTAAGGGTCAAGGGTAGGTAGGGTAGGGGGGAGGGAAGGAACGGACGGATAGAGAGATGTGTGATGCAAGTAGAAGACAAAAAAACAAAAAGAAGGGGGAGGGTTGTAGATGGGAATCCCTGGTAATTTATAACGATCGGACGGGCGCCTGTCTGATGGGAGTGTGGGCTGCCCAAAACCAGGGTTTGTGTCAGGAATGGAGAAATGAATGAATGGGCTTTGTATTCACTCCCTCAGGCACGCCCTCGCTCTCACCCACGTCCGAAAGGAACAATGAGCACTCAGAATAGGCGCTATTTTTAGTGGATGTGCGCAACAGACGGACATGGGTGGATGGGCAAGAGGGCAGCATTAGATACGAACAAACTTTGTAAAAAAGCTGTCTGCGTGTGTGCGTGTGCGAAAAGGAAAAACGAATGAACGGGCCGACGGAGAGAAGAGCGAGGGTGTGAGTGGGTGAGTGAGAGTGTGGGCGAGGGTGTGCCCAAATGGTGAAGGAGAGTGGAGTGCGGTATCACGAAAAAAGAAAAAAAAGAAGGATCCTCGCCCATCCGTCCTTTCTCCATTGAGCGTCGCACAATCAAAATTCAAAACTCAAAATGATAATTAAACACGCATTGTCCGCAGACGAACCATTGTGTTGTTGGTGTTTGACTATACCTACAATTGAGAAAGAGAGATAGCGAGAGAGAGAGATGCTGGCAATGCGTAGAGTGTAGTGTGTGTGTGTGTGTGTGTATGTGTTTAGGGAGTTAGCGGTAAAGTGGGCACACGATCAAGAAAAGTTGAAAAGATGAACGAAAGTTTCTTTGATCGAGTGACAGTCGCCAAAAAAAAAAAAAAAAAAAAAATGCGTGCGGAGAGAATTAAAAAAAGAGCAAAGGTCAAGAGACAGATACTTTGGCAATGGTAAACAATCTATAAATATGAAGGATGGAAGGAAGGAAGCAAAGCACAACGCACGCTGAGGGCGTATGGGCGTGCGTGAGTATGCTGGGTATGGGTTGCCAACAGTACAATGGCGTATGTATGTATGTGCGCTGAAAGAAACCTTTTATCTTTGTAATTTAGGAGGGAAACAAGAGGACGAGAAAAGGAAGAAGAAAGAGAAGAGAAAGGAAATAAGAGTTGGGTCGTGTGCCGTTTGTCGTGTCCGTCATTGTAGTTCTTGCCTTGCTCTGCCTTGCTTTGATGCACACAAATCAAAGCAGGGGCGCGAATATAAAGGAAATATGTCCGTGTGGATGTCTGTCGAAGGAACACATCCTCTACTGCGAAGGAAGGAGGCGCAATTATGTATTAGGGCTAATCGCCAAGGCGGTCTCCCTAACACAGGGCTTGCAATAGCTCATCCATCCATCCATCGATGTGTTTCCCATGGGCGTATTTACTGTTTGGACATCCTGGTTTCCTTCTAGAAATGTTCCTGAACCCGGTAGAGTATAATGGGTTCCGCTTTCGAGTTCATGCGTGTGTAGGGCTGGTTGTTATGTAGCGTGTGTGGGAGGAGTATTCTGCACAGGTACCTTTTTGGACCATGTCTCGCCTGTTGTCTCTCTTGCACACACGCACACAAGACCACGCATAGTCTCTTCTCGACGCATCTCGAAATCGCCAGGAAAGAAAAGAAAAAGGAAAAAGGCACCAGGCGATCCCCGGCATCTTAGTTTGTCCTGCACCATGTACATGTTCATTGTACATGAGGCGAGCAACAAACCAAAGCACACGACTGGATGTCCTTTGTGTGTTTGTTCCCATCCTCTCCTGCCTGGCTCCCCCATCTCTCCTGACACAGAGAAAGAGAAGCAAGCCTCGAGTCCCTTTTTCGTTCTTCATTGCTATCCCTCCGTTTCCCTCTTCTTTCTCGTCCACTGCCTGTTCTCTTCACTTTTCTACGTTTGTCATATCGCCGTTCTCCTTTTCTCTCCTTTGCCCCACCATGGAGGTCGATATACATGCATATTGGAGGCCATTGCCTGTCTGCGGTATCATTAAAGGAGAAGGGGACATATTGTTCAATACAATCCTCACTCCCCGTTCTCTGCGTTTGGTATCCCATTCCCTCCTTGATAGATGAGATGGGACGGGTTTGAATGTCACTTGGGCGTTGTTTGTGGGGTAGGTAGAGAAGCAGTTTGAGCCATGCTGCATTGAGCGTTTGTTGTTGTTGTCAATTATGAAAAAAAAAAAAAAAAAAAAAAAAAGTGCCACACATTTCCTTGGTGGACCAAGCAAGTATCGAGACTAGCTAAAGTGGGGTGAGAGCCTCATTTCAACAACGAAAACAACTACATCAAGGAAAATGGAAACAACCCATCCCACGAGCAGCCTGGACATGTATTGAACGTCGGTTTGGTTGCACAAAAGCACATGCATGCTTCGTCAAAGGAATTGGGGGAATCGGTGAAAATTCAAAAGAGGGCAGACATCATGCCAGGATATGGGGTGTTTTGTTGTTTCGTGTCTCCCTGGCTTGGGAGCTTGCCATGGGCTGAAGACACCCAAAAATAAAAAACAGGAAGAGAGATTCCTCTATCTGATCTCGGTTTAGATATCATATTTTGTTCAATTCACACACTACACACTCTGGCGTCGAACAACTCTGGTGCTACCACTACGATATGGCACACCTCCAGGCTCCCAGTGATATCACTCGTGTTACCTAGAAGCTTTTGATTGAAAGAAAGACAACAGAACAGTGTTTTTGGTGGCTATTCCTGGGCCGCGTAGAGGTATCCCCGTGCGTCTATGACAGTTGCAAACCTGGGAGCCCCAATCGCTTTTTCGTAATGCAGGCTTGAAGGGCTGTCGGAATAACTTTGACATCGCGCTATCCCCGCATGCCGATTGTCCACATGCAGCGAACATTCTTCCAAGTGACGGCTGGCTTGCATTGGGCGTAAAAATAATAAAAGCAGGACCACACTTATGACGCTTATGCAAAGTTCGTGCCACACTCATCGGACTCGTACTGCGTACTAGTACTTGCATCATAAATAACTCTCTTTTTTCATGTTAGCCCGAGGTGAAGTAAAAATAGGGTGCTTGGAGAGTGAGTGAGTGGGCGTAGTGGGGCTAGAGATTCACACTTCGGTAAAAGAGGCAAGCGAAAGTACACCTCGTTGGAATGTTCCCTTCTTGACCTCGCCATGCAAGGTCTTTGAAGTTGTTATACCTCAAGTCGACCTCGTTGACACATACATATTCGCACACACCCTCTCTTTCCCATTCTCACTCTCACTGTTACCGAACGTTGTTCCCCCTCCAAGAAAAGGTAATTAACAAGACGCCCGACAAGGCGACAACTAAAGAGCGAAAGACATATGGTTGTCATGGTGCAGCACAACTAACCTGTGCTCTTTGGTTGTTGCCAAGTACAGTAACGGGCACCTTCGTCAGATAGCCTAGTCAACAGTGCTCTCACACTTCTCACACACACTCTCTCTTTCTGTGTTGGTTTGTTGCAATAGCCGACAAACAAATCCGTTGCAATCGACGATCGCACTGTCGGTTCCGGTTGCCTCTCCATTTGTCTGCTTTTGTGGTTTCTGAGAGCATTTCTTTTGAGAAAATATGAAAACTATCCGGCATTCCTCTCTTCTCCTGCCATCCGCTGTGAACTGTGTGATAGAGCAAGGAGGGACAGACAAGTGAGCGAGATTGACCGTTATAGCAACTGCTGTGGTCTAGTTCGCTATGCCTCCTAGCCCAGGGGAGAAGTCCGTTTCAGCTTTTTAGCAAATCGTCACAAATGGCCCATATCTCCAAACAGGTTTCTTCAAGGCTCCTCGAATGGGCGCTTCTCGCACCTTGGGAGCTGGTCGTCAAAACCCGTTTCAACGTTATTGTTTCTTTGTTTTTGAGCGAGGGCAGGAAACGTAATAGACAGCCGGTGGTGTATACACTGTGGAAGGGAACCCAGTCAAAAGTGGTGCGCATCGAGGTGTGCCATAAAGTAGCCACGATAATGAATTAACTGATTGATGGAATAGGTGTCTTGTTTCATCGAGTAGAGTGTCAATCAATCGCGTTCGAGGCTTCATCCATGTCGCGTTTTCAAAAAGCACTGTCTGCTCTCTCCAGGAGTCTCTAATTGCCTGGGTCTGGGTCTAGGCATGTCCTACGGGATTAAGGGTCGACCGATCAACAGGCTGGAGGCGCGTGCTTTAAGGCACGTTGGCATTTTGGGTTGGGGTGTTGGAGTGTTGGAGTGTTGGGGTGTGGAAAGCATAAGAAACGAGCAGTTTTACCTCCTTGTTCACAAACCATTCATTCATCCTGACAGTCGCCAACCAAAGAATGGCCTTGCAATCTCCATTGAAGCAGGTAATTCTAAGCTGTGTTTCATTGTCATTCAATAACAAGATGCCACGGTAATCTGCATCTAAAATCACCATAATGATGTTCACTTTGCTAGCCAACAATGATGGACTCGATGGAAAACTATTCCCATCTCGAGTCAAACCACTCGTCCTTCTCTCCACTCCCCCACCACACCAGCCCGCTCGACATCCTCGAGATCCTCGAGCGCATCCTATACCTCGTTCCGCCCGCCCAGCTCGACTCGGTCCGCCTCGTCTCCCACCACTTCAACCAAGCCTCGTTCCGCCCCAGGTGGAGGTACCCGAACCTGGCCCACCGCGGCATGACCAAGTTTGGTCCTCGCTTCCTCAAGTACGGCCACGTCGTCCTCGAACTCGACTTTACAGAGTCATACATGTACTCACCCAACGCCCTCCAGGACGTCGACTTCTTGATCGCCCACTGCCCCAACGTCCGCGCCCTGGCCTTGCCCTTTGGCTGCTTGACCTTCGTGGGCGTCGAGCACCTTATCACGCACTACACGGCCCAGCGACAGCTCCACACCCTCAAGCTGGACATGACCAAGCACAGTGAAGAGCCCCACATGAACATCATCACCCAGATCACGACCCTGCGCTGCCTCTCGATCCGCTTCAATCCCCGGTCGCAGCGAATGATGGATTTTGACTATGAAGACTTGTTCGAGGCATGCCCTTTACTCCGAGATCTGACCTTGGCTCCGGCACCTGGATTCCAGCCTCCACTCTTGAGCCCTGAGGCCAACAACAGCAACCCCAATGGGGGGCCGGGGTCTGCCGTTCCACCACCACCACCAACACCCGCACCCAACTTTGGTGCGGTCATGGGACAGCTCCTAGGGCAATTTGCACCACAACGGACGATTCCCCACCGGACGACGGAAGAGTGCCTCAAGTACTTTGAAGAGTACCGGCCCAAACTCCGCAGGCTGCATTTGGACCGCGTCTGGTTCCGAGATGTGGACCTCAAGAACTTGGCTCTAGCGTGCCCGGACCTGGAGGACTTACGGGTCTCGAACGCGCACCCAGAGTCTGATCGGCGGCACGTGGAGACGTTCTCGCTCAAGACCGTGCTCGAGGCTTGGCCAAGGCTGAGGAAACTGCAAGTGGACGGGAACAAGTTTTCAGTGGGCGAACTGGAGAATAAGGAGGAGGTTGAGCAGTACAACAACCTCACGATGGTCACTCAGGAAGCAGCTTCTTTGTCCTTGACCCAACAACAGCCACTTGGTCAAGCCGTGGCGGAGAAAATTCCAAGAACACGTCTGCCCAGTCGCTGCATGATTTCGTCCCTCTGTCTGTTCCGAACTCAGTCGATCGACAACAACGACCTTGTCGCCATCGTGGACTACGTAGGCCCCACATTGCACTACCTCAACATTGACAGGTGCCAGAAACTGACCGACTACAGTGTCCGGCACGTGCTCATGACCTGTTCGAGCCTATTGGAGCTCTCCGCTGCCGAGCTTAATTTGACCATGGCCCTGTTTGAAGATAAAGATCCAGTGGACAGGAGCTTGGACAGTATCTTGGCTGACTTAACGGATCAGATGACAAATATGAATCTGGGTGCCACGAATAGCTGTGAGCAAAAACAACAACAAAAACAACAACAATGTACCAACCCCGTTTCGCAATCGTCCACAGTTAAACGTAAGTGGGCCTGTGCCCACACGCTCCGGACCCTGAATCTCTCCTGGTACGAGCACGACGGGCGGCCCAGTTTCGTCCCGTCCCATTACGGCAAGGAAGAGTTCTTGAAGCAACTCCAGATCAACTATGCGATGAATTCGATTATTAACACATATCACCACGGGCCGTGGTGCTGTGGCATCGACCGCCCCGAGATCTCTGACGGTGAAGATCTTTGGGCCAACGTGCACCAGCTTGGTTCATCACCCGGAGGAGTGTTCTGGTCAATGTTCCGGAAGCGCTGGGCTAGAACCACAATCTACGAGCGGCTGAAGCATCTGGAGAGGATTGAGGTGCTCCTGCTGCAAGGATGGATGATCCCGTGGCATAGTGACGACTTGCTCGCGTGCTTGTTTGCGGGTGCGGTGGACCCGGTCGATGGTGGACCGGTGGGGATGGAGATGGAGGAGCTCGATCTGACTTCAGACCGGGTCGTGGTCCAGTTCTCTGAGATGAGCAAGGTCTACACCGTAGCTGCCCCGCCATCGACCGTGCCCTCAAAGCTGCGAGCGCCTGTCCCGCGAGGTCTGAGTGCGTTGCGTCATTTCGACATCCGGTGCAGGAACCAGTTCTTTCACAGCCACGAAGAGATTGCACGCCGCCACGGCGAGCAGTGTAATCCCCCATTGAACGATACAACCAAAGAAACAATGTCACCGCAAAAGTCAGTAATAGCTTCCTTGTTGTCGTCATGGTCACCGACTGCTTCTTCTCCTCCACCGCCACCGCCACCTCCTCCTCAAAGTAGCTCTTCTCCAATCCTCTCTCCACCGCTGCCCTTCCACACTCAGAGCGACGGCCGTATGTTCTCGCTCCTGGGCACCCTTCTCCAAATCTGTCCACGCCTCGAAGTCATTGGCGTTGCGCCCCTGGACCCCGGGAACCTGCTTGGCTGGAACGTCCTGCACGCGTTCAAGATTGCGCTTGCGAGGAGCGAGAAGAAGGAGGAGGATGTGGAGAAAGATGCGGAAAGGAACAACAACAACAACAACAACAACAACAACAACAACAACAACAACAACAACAACAACAACAACAACAACAACAACAACAACAACAACAACAACTACAACAACAACTACAACAACAACTACAACAACAGCAGCAGCAGCAGCAGCAGCAGCAACAGCCGCGAGAAAGAGAAGGAAAAGGTTGAACAAACCTCGACTCCCCACGCAAATGTGCAGATCGTGCCCGGAAGGAGGAGCGTCCACTGCACTTTGCGCCCGTTCCCTGAACTCGCCGTGATTCGACAATGGTAGAATTTTCCAAAAAGAACGAGTTTGTCTAGTCTCAGAACTCCACTTTGCCTGCAAAATACAAAAGTGATTTTATTACTTTTTTTTTTTTGGCTCCTTTTGCCCTCCTTCTTCCTTCCTCAAGCAAAGATCAGCTTATTCCATGAACTCAGTCTTGACTTGAACCACGCCATCCTGCGCCAAAGCCACCAGCGGAACTGGCGCCAAGGGCGTAGCCGGCATCGACAAGAAGAACGGCTTTCCAATCCCCGGGAACGTGGCGCTCGTAAATACGCCATATCCGCCCGGGTGCACGTTCGCCAGTGGTGGAGGTGTGGCTGTCGACGAGGCTCCTCCTCCGACTCCTCCTGCAAGCGCTCCAACAGTGCCTCCTTGCACACCTCCATATAGCGTTTTCATATCCGACTCCAGAAGCTCCTGCTCCAGCGCCCGGATCACCGACATTTGTGGCTCCAGAATCGCCTCCGCCGTGCGCAGCAGGTGCTTGGCCGCCAGCGTCCAGGGGCTCTGCTCGCCGTTGTAAATAAACGAGTTGTTCACCATAATCCGCATGTCTGTCAGGAACGCATCCACGGTCCGGTAGACGTAATAGTTCTTGTTCGCATCTCGCATACCAGAAAGATCCCGGGGCTGCTTGATCAGTGAGTCATAATCCGGCGCAATCTTGGACGACACGGGCGCCAAGAACGCGGTCGCCTCTTGCATCGGAATAATCGTCGCAAGCACATTTTCAATTATGTTGGCCAACTCCACATCGGGCTTCTTGCGCCGGCCGTAGCTCTTGATCGGCGGGTGCAAATAGTCCATAAAATCGTCCATGTCGTGGCCTTGGCCTCCACCTCCTCCTGATCCCATCGTCTCGCTTCGCTTACGCTTGGGCCCAGCCTCCAGAAGCATCTTGGAGGGCAGGCGCACCACCAACGCTTCCTTGTCCTCGCGCTCCTTTTCCTTCCCAAGATCTACCACTCGGTCAATCAGGGCCTTGGGGATCGAAATCTTGTTCACGGTCGCGGATGACGACGAGTTCTGAGGAGATCCCTGGCGGAAGTAGTCGCCCGTCACCGAGGTGGCACGCACGCTGTTGCCAACTGATCCTGGGGTACCCGGCGGGATCGATCCAGACCGCATCGACGAGTGGGTCGGGGACATCATGCCGTTGGGCGAGATGAATCCAGTGTTGCTGGTGGTACCAATGTTGGGCATCGCTCCCGAAGGATCCACGTACTTGGGGCACTTCTTGTTGGTCTTCATATGTCCAAACGCGCCACAGTTGCTGCACTGTCGCACAACCTTCTTCTTGAGCAAGGAAGTGGCCTGGTGCTGTGGCGCCTCAGGCAGTGTCGAGGCCTTGGCCGCGGCTCTGGCCATGCGTCGCTCCTGATTCCGGTGCATACGCGCAATCTCCTCCAGAATCCGCTTCCGCATTCTCTCGTTCTTGGCCTCGTCATCGGTGGGTTCCAGCGCCTCGGGTCGGGTCGCTCGCTCCTCGATCATCCGGCGGTGACGGATGTAGGTGTTGATGACAGCTTGGTCCCGAATGGTTTCCGACTTCCATTCGGTTTCGCCGTTGGGTAGGCGGATCAGTCGACGGATGGTCAGAACCTTGTTGCCTCGTCCAAAGTTGGCTCCGCTGGTCCGAGAGCTCACACTGCCGGCAACAGAGACATTATCGTCGTCCATATCATGGTCTCGCTCACGTTCGCGCTCGCGCTCGCGCTCGCCACTGTCGCGGTACCGTCCAAACAACGACGGGGAGGGCGACACTCTGCCGCGGTCCATAGCCGAAGACATTTCTCGTCTCTGGCGGTTCAAGGCCTCCTCCTCCTCGTCTTCGCTGTGGATGATTTCGTCCGCCTCGGCGTCAAAGTCATCCAGGCGGCTCAGCGCCGTGAGTTGGGCATTCCAGATACGAGTGATCTCCTCCTTGTAAACCTGCTGTTGCTCTGCCACGTTGTATCGATGAGTGCTCTTGGGCAGTAACTCGATCTGTGCTAATCGCTCCTCCAAGGACTCGCCCTCGCGCAAGAAAATATCCTTCATACTGATGCGGATAAAACTGAATCCCTCTCCACGGCCGGTTGGGTCTCCTGGTCCCCAGAGCTTGAGCATAGCCTTTCCTTGGGTGGCGTTGATAAAGTTGCGGGTGGTGATCCAGGGTGCCAGTTGTTCCTCAATATCCATCTTAGACTCTGTGTCGTCGGCATTGTCCTCCTCGCCATCCGCGGCCTTGCCGTAACCTGCATCCAAGAGGTGGCGTTGACCAACCAACATGCTCTCGTACAAACAGACCATCTCGGGCGTGACCATCTTGCGGATGTCCTCTTCGCTGGGCAAAGGCGTGTTGGCCTTCAGCTTCCAGTATCCAGTGTTGTTGCCCTTGCGCTGGAACTCTGCAAACTCCTTGAGACGCTGGCGGACCTGGATCTCAGAGTACTCGGGGTAGGCCTTGACAAGTTTCACAAACTTGAGGCGACTGTGTGGGTCCTTGCGGATGAATCGGAAGGCCGAGATCTGGAGTCGGTTCTTGATCATGGTCGTGATCTTTCTCGAGTGTGGTCCGGGCACATCTTGAATAGGGTAGGTCTGACCGATAACAAACAGATGTGGAATGTGGCGGATGAAATATTTGGTCTCGCCCTTGTACGTGTTGCGAATGACGAGGAAATCCGTGTTACGCGCCTGCTGCTCAAAGACAGGTGCGCGGATCATGTTGTTGTACAGCGCCATAATCTTTTGGCCAGGCTCCACGTTTCCAAAGTTGAGGAAGGGCGAAGCGTCGGTGACATCGAGGACAAATGGCTCGCCAATCTCGCTTTGCGGCATATACGTATCTTCAATCGATTCCTTGCGGTAGTAGTTGATCAAGAAGCTGCCCATACCAATGTTCTGCACAATCGCCGGGTGCTCCTCGGAATATTCCAGCAAGACAAAGTTGGTGTGATCGCGCAGAGTCAGATCCTTGGAGCTTCTCATCATCTCTCCCAGCTCCTTTCTTTTTTGCTTCTTCTTTTTGCTGCCCTTGACTCTGGAGAACGTGATGATGGTGCCTGCAGGTATTTGAAGCTGGGGTCGGTGGAATGATCGAAGTTCGGCCTTGGTGAGCTTGTTCTTGTAAAACGGCTTCATCAACTTGACGGCGGGCAGGGCGTGCTGAACCACAAGCTGACCGAACGTCTGGCGCACGCGATGGAAGCGTCCCTCCTTGTGCGTCTCGTAGAAACGATCGTTGGACAGATTGAAGCGATCGATTTCCAGTTTCCGGTGTGTCTCGGCCTCTGACGGCTGCAGCTTGTTCGACATGACACGATACGTCGCCTGTTGTGCCCTCCTCCCGCGTTTGACTAAAATTGTCATAAGAAACGAGGTTAGTGTTATGCCACCAAAAAAAATAAAGGCAACAAACAATCGTAGTGGCAACTAAGAGTGTACCTTTGTGCTCAATGGAGGTAATGTCAAACAGGACGTTGGTATCGTTCATGTTCAGACGGATTTGTGAAAACGGCGTGAATGGCTTATTCTCGTCCCAAATGATGGATGCTTCCCAGTCGCCGTTTTCAAGATCGTAGTTCCGTGCTGCAAACATGGTCGAGGTCTTTGAAGTCAGAGCGTGCTTGTCACTACTAGAAACATGATAAATATTGACAATAAGTATAAATCATTTCAGCACTATATAAGCTCCTTGTGGTTGAGCTTCGTATGATCTCCAAGTATCTTACCTTGTCATTTCGATGTCCTCAGAGGGCACGACAGCGTCGTCCCACATAATTTCGTCTTCCCACTCGTTCAGCTGCACATTGTAAAAGTCTGACGCGCCCGGCACTTTCCACTGCAGACTGCTGGCCCACTCTTTATCGACCGTTCCCTATTTTAGTCAAAAGTGTGTTGTTAGTGTCGCTTCGGGATCGCCACAACAGTGGTGATTATCCATCATATGCTTCGCTTACCTCTATCCGATCGTAATAATCCAGGTATCGATCGCCTGTACTTGAGGGATCCTCTGGTTGTTCAAACGTACGCTTTTGGTCGAACTCGCGGTTAAATTTGGCGCTTGTTGGAAATCCAGCTGTAGATGAATCAAGAAAATGTGAGTATGAAGAAAAAAAATGGCATGAAAGGACATCAGTCACTCGAAAATAGTCAAAAGACGCTCACCTGGCTTTGCTCGAGAGATGGGGAATCGCTTGGGCCGTTTTGTGTTGAATAGATTTGAAAACTTGAGAACTTTGTTCTCCTCGAAGGCTGGGTAGAGTGCGTGGACATCAATAGGCTCTGATGGGGCTGCCTGTGGTGCTGGGAGAGATGGAAGTGCGGGTCCCTTTGTGCCTCCCTGCTCCTGCTGTAAGTAAAGTTGCTGCTGCTGCAACAGTGGCAGTGATGTGTGAGGATCGCTTCTGGTTGGAGCTTGTTCGTCCGCCTCGTCCGCGTCATAGTCCTCGTCCATCTCGTCCAGTCTGGATGATTTCGCTCTGCCAAGAGCACTTTTCATAGCTGTGCTCTTGAGACCTTTCTGGAGGTATTTATTGCTGAACATGTCGCTCTCTGTGTCCGCCGCCAAGTCGTTGATCTCTGAAAAGTCGACCGCATTCTTATCGTGTTCAAACGTGGATTTGATGGTCGAGAAGTTGACTTCGCCGTCCTCATCCTCATCATCATCGTCAGCCCCCTGTGCCGTCGCCTGCGCCTTGGCTTCGTTTTCGTCCACGCCCAGCGTGGTCGCTGAGAACATCTTGGTCAGTTGTTCATTGTTCTCGAGGCTCTCTAATGCTTCTTGGAATTCCTATAGCACAATTATACGTGTCAATTTACATTAAATCGTTAGTATTACTTGGCGGATTAAAATATTTTCGCCACCTGTCGACTCTCATTTGGCAATAGAGGCGTCAGGTACCTGTGGAAGGTCTTCGACCTTTCCTGATTTGTCGACATTTCCGAAGAAGTACCCAGCGAAAGACATTGTGCCAGGTTTGTGTTTGTGTTAGATTGGTTCAGGGGCGAGTGAAGAAATGTCGTAGGGGCGAGTTCTTGTGTTTTTGTGATGGAACAGAGTAATGTGTATGAGGTCTCTGTTCGTGAGGGGATTGTGAGGCTACCGATGGAAGAGTGGTATGGCGTCGGTGATGGGTGTGCAAGAGGATTGTGCTGGCCCTTTCCTATTTATACTCAACAGAGCAGTCACGATTTTGTTGCGCGGCACTTTGCTGTATTACTGAACGTCCAGCCAAAACGGTTTGTTTTCTATAGAATATGGCACCTTGGCGGAAAAGATTTCGATGAACTGCGAAGGGCGGCACGCGAAGAAAAGGGTGAATGTCAGCAAGGCAAACTCAGGAAAATACATGCGCGCGTGAAAAGACTGATGTGTTGTTGGTTCCTTTACCTCTTGGTCAGCGAGAACTTTACTTCCAGCAAATCGCCTATACTCGTCGAATATTGAGGTCATGGACCAATTTTGGATCTTTCGTAGACACCCGATCAAGCACCCAATACGATGCTACATAGTAGTAAGGGTAAAAAAAGAAAAGAGAATCCGACATCAGTTATCCTGTACTCAATTGAAAAGTAAATCCTGGTCAAATACAGCCACTATATTCCTTACTTTTCCTTTAGCACAATGGATGAGGAGTGGATGGTTCCGTGCATCTACGTGAATATTCCGAAAAGCAACAGAGTTAGATCTCATACCATATACACCTGATACGTTTGTTGTCCACTCCAATGTTCACAGATGAAGTTTTTACCGAGAATGTTCACCAAAGCACTGCTGATAACCTCCTCATCAATCTCGATAAAGGGTTCCTAAGGTTATATCAAAAAGATGTCAGCATATAGAGAAAGAAAACCATTGCGGAGGAAAATAAAACGTTGGATTCTTCTCTTCTTGAGAAAGCCTTACCTTGTTTCCTTCAATCTTGTAGTGAATTCGTCGAATGTTCTCGCGCTCCAGAAATTCGACCAGATCTGGTGCATAAGGCTCTTCGCTCATTTGTCTGTATGGCAGGGGGTTGAAGATGAAAATTAGTCGATATTCCACCAATAGCAACTTTACAGGTGTAGCCCTGGTAAATCGATGAGATGCATACACAATCACTTTCAGTCCTAGTTTCCTCATGAAGGGAAAGTTGTGCTTGTTGGGATGTCCTGACCGATAGATCCCAGGGGCGACAAGCGCAAAGTTGAGTGGCGGTACCAGCACAGCATTCGCACTTTCGTAATGAAGCTGCCTCTGATGTTGTTGTTGTTGCTGTTGCTGAACGGACGCCGTCGCCGGGTTGGGCGAGGTGGATCTGGAAGTGCTCTCCGAGTTGACAGACCCGACCTCGAGTCGCTGGAGATCGCTGGACGTGTAGGGTGAGGTTACGAAGGCAACTTCTGCGGTAACGATGGTTCCTGCGAGAAGTCCCTGATCAAAGACACTGGTTCCTGTGACAGCTATGGTGGCTCTGGGTGTGACACTGCCATCATCAATCACGAGCCCGTCTGTTGATGTAATGATGGGGTCCACGCGCGACGACTTGGCAATGTTGGGCAGTTGCTGTCGGTGCGCGCCATTCTTGTTTCCGTTGGTCACTCCTGTGTCCATGATGCAAGTGTGAAGGTTGATTGAACAAAGCATCTTGAGACCTGTTTGAACCCTTTTTGGTTATGTTGAATGACAGTCACCGCGCCATCCCCATCGTATTGACGCACGGACAAGAAAGGGGAGCCATTTGTTTTTTTATTTCACTGAAAGACCGATACCATCGCACTCGATTAGATACCGCTCCTGCGCAACAGAGCTCACCTCCATCTCTATCGGCGTCTCCAGCTTTATACATGAAAACTCGACACCCGTCATTTCTTTGGCGACATGGATCGCGGTCGTGGTATGTTGCGTCAGGGGTCCCGTCACCACCCTCGACCGACCCTTGGCCAGCGCCATAAAGATCACCATCATATCCTGGAAATACTCATCCACACATCCACCATGGCGCAGGTTCCGCAACAGCTCCTCACACGCCTCCCGGGCGTCGTCCTCGTTCGCTTTGCGAGGTCGACCAATGATCCCGCCACCAAAAATACAACCCGCGCTCGTTTCTGCCCAGAGGTCAATCCCGCTTGCGCCACCATGGGGCCCTTCTTCGTGGATCACGGCGATGTCTTGTTCAAGTGTTGGGATGGACCCGTACTCAGACTTGCGCAGGAGGGCCACCACATGTTTCTTCAGTCTGATAGCAACAGAGTGGTCGAGCGTGCCTGCTGTGTAGATACTGCCCTTGATCCTTGTGACCCTGCCTCGCTCCAAGAGTGTTGCTGGCAAGATATGCTCCCCGGGGCTCAGACTGTCCACGTGCATCGTGACCTGCCCACCGCCCCTGGCCATGAACCCTCTGCGATCAACCTGGATCTGGCAGCGCTGTTGTCCGCCACAGAATAGCCGTGTGAACAGTGGGTTGAACACATGGATAATGTAATCGATCGGAGGAGAAAAGTTCACATTCGTGCCACCCTTCAAGATCACTACCTGCCTCGACTCCTTGGTATAGTTGGTGGGTGAGGATGGAGGGCAGAAGAGAACGACAGGGAAAGACACCTGCATCAGGAGAGTGATTGCTCCCGCTGTGGTGGAGTCTGCCACGAAAGATGATCCAGTGGGCTTGAGGCTGCTGGGCTGAAGCACGACCTGCAGTGAATGGAGCTCGTCGCCCTTGAGTTTCCCGTTGCTGATCTCGTTGACGAGTCGGATCCCTGCCAGATGCTGGTTCTTCAGTCCTGGCTTGGGTCTCTTCTGGCGGATGTTGCGGATGGTGAGCGGGAGCTGGAGCAGGGCACTATAGGATGCGCCGTTGCGGACGATCTGTCCCCCTCCTTCATCGTGGCTTCCGTCCAGGTTCATGGAGTTTGGTGGGTGGTAATGGTGATGTTGATGGGGTGGTACGGCGAGCTTGGTGGTTTGTTTGTGGAAAAGATTCTATTTTCTTTGATGGCGCGCACTTTAAATAAAAGAAACGACTGCCGCAGTTGTCCTCTCGACCTCAGCCCGCATCGAATTTCTACACCTAACTTAGAGTTTTTGGGTTTCGAGTCACAGCACGCACAGGAACGAGTTCGTGAAAGCATTTTTCAATTGGAGGCGTCCATAGAGTAAATAGTCTATCCTCATCCAGCCTATTGCCATTTTGCTCGTTTTTGTGTATACGTAGAGAACGACTAGATCGGTGCAGTGACGGTCCCCTCGTCCGCGCTGCGCCACATGTACCACGACGCAATGCTCCGGTACGGCCTCCAGATCTCTGCCATCCGCTCCATATCCTCGCACGACATCTCTCCCTTCTTGGCCTTGCCCTTCCCCTTGGGCGCCGTTCTCTTCTTTGTCTTCTCACTTCCCTCCTCCTCATCCTCCACGTCTTTGATCAGGTGTGCGCCCCAGACACCGTTCTTGTAATGGCCCGCAAAGTGCCTCTCCATCCCCCTGCGCACCCCCAAGTCCAGGGTCGGCAGCACATCCAGCCGCTCCAGCGAGTCCATCAGGAACATGTCCACCGTCCAGGGCCCAATCCCACGCACACACAACAACTGCACCGCCAGTTCCTGGTCCGTCAGCGCCTGGAGCATGGCCTTGTCCGTGAATGTGATCTTGCCCTCGACAAAGTGTTTGGCCAGATCTTGGATGTACGAGGCCTTGCGCTCGGACAGCCCACACTGCCGGAGCTGGTCCAGCGGCGTGGACAGGACTTGCTGTGGGGTGGGGAACGTCTTATCGCCTTTGTCCAGGGACTCCACGGTGACTTTTCCGTCCGGAAAGAAGTGTGAGACAAACTTGTAGATGATGGACCGGGCTGCCTTCCAGTGGATTTGCTGGCCGAGGATGGTTCGACAGAGTACGCTATTTTGTTCATAGGAACACATGACGTTTACGATGTTAGATTCGATCATGTCATCGGTCCCCCGGATAAACTCCCTTCAACTTGTCTCCATACCGAAAGTAGTTGGTATCGTGGTCCGCGTAAATCTCGTAGGGATGCTTGGCGATCAGGGGACCCAAGGCTGGATCTACTTCGCAGAGATGAGCGAGTGCTTCCTTCGCATAGGCGGGAATATGGCGAGGGCGCATCTTCCATGGATCCTCAGCTGGGGGTTTCGATTTGGTCTCGGTTGTGCTGGTGATGCTGACGGACAATGACTCGGTAGCGGTGGAAGCAACCGCGTTGGAGAGCACCTTTTTTGTCCGACGAGTCTTTGTTACGGTGACAATCGTAGTCGATTCATCTTCAATGGACAAAGTAGATGCCTAAGATGCATGAAGGGAAATGATCCATGTTAGATCAGATCGGACCGCCGCTTGAAGTTCTCCATGCTCATCTCTCGAGACTTACCTCCTCAGTCAAAGTGCGGGTCAAGGTTGGTCCTGTAGAAGTGGGTTTCTATCATGCATAGAGGGCGACACTTATTAGCACTTGTGATTGGTGAAGCAGAACTGAAAGCGAGACCGGATCGATGAGAGTGAACATACAGCGACCAACGTTCTTGCGCTGACTCTGTTGGCAAGAAAGACGACGGGTAGCAAAAGATGGATATTGGTGGCGTTAACGATCAATCGAATGGCCCCAGAGTTGAAGAGACAGTTCCTCTCCTCGGCTCAGCGCAGCATCTTTTACCTGGCCTTGGACTTTTTGAAAGAGGTGTCGAGGGTTGGTTTGAGGAGTGCTGTGGAGTCGACAGCGAGGGCAATGGTGCGTCTCCGAGTTTGCATGGTGGATGGGTGTGCAGGGAGTAAATGAGATTGTGAGAGAGTAATGGAGAAGAGAGGAAAAGGGAAGAGTGAGCGTAAACGGAGAAAAATATAAAATTTATGCCTGCAGGCTGGGTGGATGGCAAGGACTGAGGCTTCTCAGTTTAAAGCCCAACTTCTGCACCTCTCGAGCAACAAAGGCACGATGCTTGTTACACAATGTCTGTTAAGGAGCGGCATTTGCTTTTATGCAGGTCGTCCAAAATCAGAAGCATTGGCTTCTATTTAGCGGCATTTTGGCCTCTATTCAGTGGCATTTTGGCTTCTATTTAGAGGCCATTGCTGCTATTTTCCCCCCCTCCCCTCCCCCCGAGTGACAAACTACGTACAAAAATTATTGGGCGCAGGCTGCTGGGTGCAGCACTAATGGTCAAGCTCGCAACCACGTCGGCCCTCAATTCTCCCTCCAAAGGTAGCCAGAGGCCAGTGGTCGGCCATACTCACAAAACTATCCCTATGCCCTGATCATGCCCAGAGCACTTTACAAGAAGCAGGACTCTGGTTGTAGCTCCTAAAAGAGTAGAGAAGAGGGTTGTTGCCTCGGATAACATCGAATTGATGAATGAAAAATGAGGGGGGGGGGGGGTTTTGTATATCACTTTTTTTTGGATGCAAGAATGAACAAAACTAAAAACAAGAATAGATGCGCAATTGAAAAGCGAACATGGAGAATGAGAAATGTTGGTTCATCTGTCGAATGCCATCACTCAACTTTGAGATTGATGGATGCTCGCTTGTTTCTGTTTCTATGAAGTCTGTGATCTGCATTCTTTTTTATATATCTACGCGTCCCGTCGAGTCATCAGTCATCTTTTCGGACAAAGACTGGCCCTTGCGAATGGCGACCAAATACTTCCATACCACTCACACAAACCCAGGGCATCAGGAGCCCTCGGAGCAGTACTCTCATACTTTATATGCCTATGAAGAACAATGTTGTATTTAAATTGTCAAAAAAGGCTGAGTGGCCACTAATTTGGATAGGCTATTAAATAGTATCATCTCCTTGATCTTGTAGGCGTCCAGGTTGCTCCTCAGTGGT